>JAVTVY010021125.1:0-72141 GCA_036873755.1 Hanleya hanleyi | reverse complement strand
AGTGAGTGTGACGTGCCCAACGCCCGTCTTAACGCATGGACGCACTGACGATGGTGAGTGAGTGGTCCGACTTGGCCGTGTGAGGCCTTATTTTGAAGTTCTCTTGGGATAGCTTCGGATTGGACTGGTGTCTTGTCCTGTTTCATTATACTGCGCATGCTCTGTCTGGCCGTGGTATAAAAAGCACGCATTTTGGGGTGCGTGGGGGTGCGTTTGAGCGATTGAGGGACCAGTCTTGCCGAATGCGTCGTGTGACGTGTCAAAGTGGAGCTTTCGTGGTATAGACCACGACTTGAGGGATGTCCACGTCATCTGTGACGTCATCAGTAGGAGTGGTAGCCAAAGTGGGCATTTTGCGAGTGTGAAGGAAGGTGTTTGGGGTAGAGATGGCCCATGTTTGGTCCAAAATGACCCGCTTGGGGTATCCTAGTGACGCGTTCGTGGGGTAGAGTCAGACTGGCGTGTTTTGTATTGGCAGTCACGCCAATCTGCGCATGCGCAGTTGGCGTGTAGTAAGTAAAGTGGGCATTTTGGAGTGCGTGGGGGTGTGTTTGAGATAGACATGGACCATTCTCGTGTGACGTGTCAAAGTGGAGCTTTCGTGGTATAGACCACGACTTGAGGGATGTCCACGTCATCTGTGACGTCATTGGTGGCGTCATCAGTAGGAGTAGTAGCCAAAGTGGGCATTTTGAGGGTGTGAAGGAAGGTGTATGGGGTAGAGATGGACCATCCGCTGTCCGAATGCGTCGTGTGAGGTGTCATCTTGTAGCAACGCCCGCCAACGCCAAGTTTAACGCTGCAACACCCTGGTGAAATAGCTCAGAAGCTCTGATTTTCTATGTATTCCATGGAATTGTCACTAATTCATCGAAATGCTGTGACGCCCGTCAACGCCCGTCTCAACATCTTAACGCCTTATCTTAACGCCTTAACGCCCTATCTGAATGCCTTAACGCCTTATCTTAACGCCTTAACGCCATGATTTGGAGAGATGAGAGAACACAGCAACAATGAAGACAATCCAATCATTTTATTATCCCTCCAGTACATCATACCCACGCTGTGACGTCATTGGCGACGTAATCAGTACGAGTGGTAGCGAAATTTTGATTAGTCGACCAATACATATGGAATAATGAGGGACACGAGTTAATCCCTATATATACAGACACAATCACACACCACTATTACCACCACCACACACCACTTCTACCACCACCACACACTACCACCACCACCACCACCACCTGGCGTTGACATGCACTCACCCATAACTTGATCGCCCAGGAGGAGCGCTTCACACTGATACCCCACTCGACCCAATCGGACCATCAGGGACCCACCTCGGTCCCAGAAGGTCTATTTCCATATTTCTTGTCTACTGCGCATGCGCAGAATGACGTCAGTTCCACGTCGCACCCATCCCGTCGGATGCTCCCTCACCTATGCTACACATTGATACCTCACTCGACCCAATCGGACCACTAGGGGGCCCTCTCGGCCCTAAAGCGTCTATTCCACACACTTTGTCTACTGCGCATGCGCAGAATGACGTCAGTTCCACGTCACACCACCCATCCAGTCGGATGCTCCCTCACGGGTGCTCCAGTATGACACCCCACTCGACCCAATGGAACCACTAGGGGCTCACCTAGACCTCAAAACGTCCACCCAGCGCTATTTACCCACTACGCATGCGCACAGTGACTTTTTCAAAAAATTTCAACCAATCGCTTCGGCAGCCCGCCCATCGTGTTCTACGCGGTGAGACGTGAAAAACAAGATCCCACTACCCATACCGCAATGAGCATGTGTGGGTTTCCCATTAGGTTCAACATTGTCCACTGAGCCAGTATGGGCCTATCCAGGCCTACCGGAACTTTTCAAAAAGTTTCAGCGCTTAGATTCTAGACTCGTCCCATCGTGTTCTACAGCTCGAGACGAAGAAAACAAGATCCCACAACCCATAGTAAAATCCACAAGAAAAAAAATGACCACCTCATACAGGCATTCCCCGTAGGGGAGGGTGGGGACACATGGGAGAGGGGAGACTTGGGACACCCCTTATTTGGTACCCTTGTGAAAGCCAATGGAGACTGAGCTTACATGTGCTGTTTGGTTTCCATACCGCCTCTCACATTTACCATTCTGGTGTTTTCTGGAATCACTGAAGTGAGTAAATCTTTCTTTTTGTGTTTTTTAACTTGAAAAGATAGATTTTGGAGGCCACGCCCATTTGTTTATACAGTGCAATATTAGGTACATGATGCCGATATTTTGGCACAATTATTGTCTTTTATATATATGTAGGTCACACATGACACTGACCGAATTGGTGAGTGCATGGACAGTTGAGCGAAAAATCGACATTTTGCCAAGTTGGGCCCCCTGGGGAGAGCTGGGACATAATGTCTCCATTAGGGTGTCCCATCTCTCCCTGCACTTTTGAGGGATATTGCGATATATATGGTATTACTTTCTGTCGGCAAAGTGATAATTTTTTAGCAAGTTCACATTTCCATGTTAGGCCATTTTTTTTTTCAAATAAAAAAGTTAGTTTGATTGCATTCAAGTGTTTACCTCGGTTGTCCCATATCTCCCAACTTCTTGTTCCATGTCTCCCGACACTGTCCCACGTCACCCCCAAAATACACTGAAATGAAATCATCTCCACATCATAAGACACTCGGTTTGGTGTCTTTAACACTATGGCATTGCATGGGTATTCTTCCCAGGTTGGTGCATGGCACACATTGATTTGCACAACTAAATACTTTGGTCCGGATGTGAAATAACGTGATGTCACAGTAATAGTGTCCCAGGTCTCCCCACTCTCCCCTATAGATGCAAATGTGCGAATCAGGGGAGATGACCCGGAATTTGCGCCACGGAGGGTTCGCCCGGTCAGAGTTGTCTTCCTTGCCTCCAGAGGGCAGCACGATCGATGTCGTGATGTCAAAAGGAAATCCCCACAGCCAACGCTAACCAAGGGAAAGGTGATCTGGGCGCTTATTGGCCTACTTATTTGTTCTTCCTATTTAGGAGCAGAAATGTGCGAATCATGGCAGATAAACAGGAATTGTTCAAACAGAGTTATCTGCCCCATGACCTTTTGAGCCCGATGTGACCTGTGACCCCGGATGTCACGTGACCGGATGTGACGCCATAGTGACGTCAATTTGATAAGTAGTAAAAGGGCAAATTGGGGCCTATTTAGGGGCAGAAATGTGCGAATGAGGGGAGATAACCAGGAATTGTTCAAACAGAGTTATCTGCCCGTAAATAGGCCTCAATTTGCTCTTTATATACTACTGAGGTGATTGACAGAAGATAAGGCTGGGTCATCAACCTTTCCGCTGATGAACAAAAATCTTCGGCTCCTGAGGGGTCTCTGCAGTTGGAATAAAAATCCTGTTAAGACAAGCATATGCATCCAGCAGTGCAAACCGTAGCTCTGTTCAGAAGGATAGTGGTGATGTGTGGGGGTAGGGTACATGATTTAGACCGTTTCTATGATCTATGATCTTGGATACTTTTCCCTTCAGATTACTTGCTTCAGAGCAAACAAACTTGATTCAAATGTAATTTGAATATCGACAGATGCAAGGTCGAAATGTCGACAGTAGGGGAGATTGGGGTACACTGGGACATTTTTCACCTTTTTGCAAAAAAATGTTATTATTGCCCTGTAGTCTAGCCTTGTATACTCTCGTTATAACTTATATTTATTATGACATAGTGACACAAAAGAATCTGAAATATCTGTTATACTTTTCTCCAAAATTCTGTTTTAAAAACGTAAAAAAATGTGTCCCAGTTTGCCCCACTATGGGGTACTCTGGGACACCCACTGTTTAGAAGATTCAACAGCGGTGGTTAAGTTAGTTGCTATTTTAGGCCCCTGCTTTACTTAAAATATTTCCCAGGAGCCAAATTTGAGGAAAAAATTATTTTGTGTGATTCTCATCCCAACGAAAGCATTTGACTTTGAAAGTTTTAGTAAAACTCATCAAATCTGATAGGATTGGCAAATACTACCATCTAGGAAACAAAATAATGCATTTTGATGGCATTTTAGGATGAAAAGAAATTCCACCATTTGATTATTATCGTCCCAGTGTGCCCCGGCAAAAGTGTCCCACTCTGCCCCACGTGCATGATATATTCCTTTTTATGACAAAAAAAACCTAATACATACAGCTGAGATAAAAATCGATATAATTAAAGTGTACCTTTGTCCATCCTCTCTCGGTAGTAATGAAACAGCAATGAAATACTGCTGAAACTTCTCATAACGAACTATCATCCTCAGTCCTAAAAATGTACTTGGACTGCTCAAAAACAGTTTTTGTGTCCTTAATTTTTTACCAATGATACATGTAGATTTTACTTGTAATCAATATATAAGTTGTATGGGGTGATAGCTTTCTGCTGATAGTAATGTTATGTGCCTCTTGTTATTAACAAAAGAGCTAGACGGCTTGTCCCACTGTGCCCCATGTCCCACTGTACCCCAATCTCCCCTAGTGAGAAGACGGAAGATTCCCGAGTATGGGCATGTGGTAGACAAATAAGGCATCATGTCTAGACATGGGCCGTAGTAAACGTTCTTCTCCAGACAGTTCAAAGGATTGCTCCCACTGAATAGTCTGCTTTTTGTCGGGCGGCTGCGAATATCAACAGACCGTCTCACAGAAAGATTGTAAATATCCAACAAAACGCCAATCATTGATTAACTGAATAGACAGAATTGCCATGATTGGCTTATTTAGTGCAGCGGATAATCATAACAATTGTGCAAATTATGACTAAAGCATGAAATTTTTACCAGTGTTAGTACATACCATAAGGTTCATTTTAAGATCGGGAGGTAAGTCAGATTTGACCTCTGAGGACCGTGAGAGGTCAATGACCTCAATTACATTTTTTCACGATTCTGGTGCAGTTTGTCCGTTTTGGGAATCATTAGAAAGGTATGTTATGATTATCTGCTGCACTTTAATTTTTAATGTGCACTGAACAAAGGCTATATGCTTAAAGTACAGTGAGGTCAGTGACCTCAGACACATATATAGTACATACCGGTACATGTAACTCAGACGCATTATCCATATAGACGCATAAATGCCAAGGTGTCTGATTGCACCTAACAGTCTCCCGAACATGCACATAATGCAGTGCACTTGAGTGCAGCCTTGGTGCACTTGCAGCGGCCGGTACATCCCTTCTTGCAGTTGCAGTGGATCAGTTCGTGGCAAGATTTTGATGCCTCTGGCAGTGTCGTCCAAAGAGGCTGCCACCCAGAGGCCTCCTTTGTCCAGCCCCAGTCAGATGGGCTTGGTAACTCAGGATTCAGGACCAGAGTTTGGTTCCAGCAGTTGGCCTGGAGAGATGCACGCTTGATGTGCTGCTGGAGTGCTGCCTGCGTTGGGGGAATGTTTTCTAGAGCCCTAGACTTGTGTGCGAAGAGCTGTTTCCTAGCATCGTTCACTTCCATGATGTCACTGGTGCGGTCATACATCAGCACAATGAAGCGCTCCAGCAGTGACATTGACTCCTCACTGACATCACTTGGCATGCGTAAGAGTTCTTCAAAGGCATCAGTCACCTCTGGGAACACTTTCCAAATCTCCCAGGCAGTCTTCTTCCCTCTGCCAGCGAATGAAGACACAGTGTCGCACCCTGTGAGGGCATGGAAGATGGGGAGAGTAGCACATTGTCTTGGGTTCATGGCGGCAGCCAGTTGGTGAACAGCTATGTACCGGAAGCTGGATCCAGTACCAAGAGCTATCCACAGCTCGTCAGGATTGATGTTGAAAGAAGCCACAGCCAGTACCACAACATCAGTATCCACAGTGCGTATGGCCACCTTCCTCATCCCCTTCTGCACAGCATCTGCCACATGTAGAAGCATGCGAGTGTCCGCCTCCTCGTGTGAACATGGGGCGAGGCTGGTCAAGTCGGACTCGGCAGGAGAGCACAGGACCTCAGTTCCACATGTTGCATACATTTCCTTGCCATCAGCTATTGGAAGACGAATGGTCTCTCGTGACATAAGGTTCATTTTAAGATCGGGAGGTAAGTCAGATTTGACCTCTGAGGACCGTGAGAGGTCAATGACCTCAATTACATTTTTTCACGATTCTGGTGCAGTTTGTCCGTTTTGGGAATCATTAGAAAGGTATGTTATGATTATCTGCTGCACTTTAATTTTTAATGTGCACTGAACAAAGGCTATAAGCTTAAAGTACAGTGAGGTCAGTGACCTCAGACACATGTATAGTACATACCGGTACATGTAATTCAGACGCATTATCCATATAGACGCATAAATGTCAAGGTGTCTGATTGCACCTAACAGTCTCCCGAACATGCACATAATGCAGTGCACTTGAGTGCAGCCTTGGTGCACTTGCAGCGGCCGGTACATCCCTTCTTGCAGTTGCAGTGGATCAGTTCGTGGCAAGATTTTGATGCCTCTGGCAGTGTCGTCCGAAGAGGCTGCCACCCAGAGGCCTCCTTTGTCCAGCCCCAGTCAGATGGGCTTGGTAACTCAGGATTCAGGACCAGAGTTTGGTTCCAGCAGTTGGCCTGGAGAGATGCACGTTTGATGTGCTGCTGGAGTGTTGCCTGCGTTGGGGGAATGTTTTCTAGAGCCCTAGACTTGTGTGCGAAGAGCTGTTTCCTAGCATCGTTCACTTCCATGATGTCACTGGTGCGGTCATACATCAGCACGATGAAGCATGCGGCACATCAGCAGCACATCAGCACGATATGGCATGCGTAAGAGTTCTTCAAAGGCATCAGTCACCTCTGGGAACACTTTCCCAATCTCCCAGGCAGTCTTCTTCCCTCTGCCAGCGAATGAAGACACAGTGTCGCACCCTGTGAGGGCATGGAAGATGGGGAGAGTAGCACCTTGTCGTGGGTTCATGGCGGCAGCCAGTTGGTGAACAGCTATGTACCGGAAGCTGGATCCAGTACCAAGAGCTATCCACAGCTCGTCAGGATTGATGTTGTTGAAAGAAGCCACAGCCAGTACCACAACATCAGTATCCACAGTGCGTATGGCCACCTTCCTCATCCCCTTCTGCACAGCATCTGCCACATGTGGAAGCATGCGAGTGTCCGCCTCCTCGTGTGAACATGGGGCGAGGCTGGTCAAGTCGGACTCGGCAGGAGAGCACAGGACCTCAGTTCCACATGTTGCATACATTTCCTTGCCATCAGCTATTGGAAGACGAATGGTCTCTCGTGACAGGAAACCAAAGAGCTCAGTCTTGTTTTGATCAACACGAAGGAAGTCCTTCCAGTTCTTAGGCATGACGGTAGAGGGAGCCACTCTTTTCCTGACGCCCTCTTCTGTCTGGTCGTGCCTTTCAGGCTGTCAGGTAGATATACATCCCAGACGAGGTCCAGTCTGTGGACCTTTTCCAGTTGAGTGGAGATGTAAGGTGCAAAAACTATGTTCACATACTCTTGAAAGGTCTTTGCCGCTACAGGATTGAGCATTTGAACAATAGCTGCTCCGTCAAGGATTGTGGCATCAACCACAGGTGCGCTTGTGGTTTCGGTTTGGTCTGATTTCAGGCAGTGTAGTAGATCTGCTTTGACTGCAAGGCGCAGTTTTCCTCCTGTTGATAATGCAGGTGGGGCTGCCTGGTTCTCGTGGGAGAAGAACTGGTCAAGATCCCCATCACGTGATTGACATGCAATATACAGCCTCGAGAAGAGACTACAGTCACTCTTCACTGCGGCGAGTTGCATCTGCTGCTTTGACTGCGTCTTGGTCTGTGGTCGACTGAAGAGTGGCAACTTGTTCTTGGGCAGTGTGTCTGTAACTGGCTTCGTGCATAGTTCCAGTCTTTCTTTAACAAACTTTGTGTATTGCTCCTCACCAAGGGACTCAATCTTCCTCACAGTTTCTGCCACTGGGGTTTCCATGATGTCTCTCGTGTCAAGGACCAGTAGATCTTGAGTATTCTCTAGGAAGGGACTGTAGTCTCTTCTCGAGGCTGTATATTGCATGTCAATCACGTGATGGGGATCTTGACCAGTTCTTCTCCCACGAGAGCCAGGCAGCCCCACCTGCATTATCAACAGGAGGAAAACTGCGCCTTGCAGTCAAAGCAGATCTACTACACTGCCTGAAATCAGACCAAACCGAAACTACAAGCGCACCTGTGGTTGATGCCACAATCCTTGACGGAGCAGCTATTGTTCAAATGCTCAATCCTGTAGCGGCAAAGACCTTTCAAGAGTATGTGAACATAGTTTTTGCACCTTACATCTCCACTCAACTGGAAAAGGTCCACAGACTGGACCTCGTCTGGGATGTATATCTACCTGACAGCCTGAAAGGCACGACCAGACAGAAGAGGGGCAAGGGCGTCAGGAAAAGAGTGGCTCCCTCTACCGTCATGCCTAAGAACTGGAAGAACTTCCTTCGTGTTGATCAAAACAAGACTGAGCTCTTTGGTTTCCTGTCACGAGAGGCCATTCGTCTTCCAATAGCTGATGGCAAGGAAATGTATGCAACATGTGGAACTGAGGTCCTGTGCTCTCCTGCCGAGTCCGACTTGACCAGCCTCGCCCCATGTTCACACGAGGAGGCGGACACTCGCATGCTTCTACATGTGGCAGATGCTGTGCAGAAGGGGATGAGGAAGGTGGCCATACGCACTGTGGATACTGATGTTGTGGTACTGGCTGTGGCTTCTTTCAACAACATCAATCCTGACGAGCTGTGGATAGCTCTTGGTACTGGATCCAGCTTCCGGTACATAGCTGTTCACCAACTGGCTGCCGCCATGAACCCAAAAACAATGTGCTACTCTCCCCATCTTCCATGCCCTCACAGGGTGCGACACTGTGTCTTCATTCGCTGCCAGAGGGCAGAAGACTGCCTGGGAGATTTGGAAAGTGTTCCCAGAGGTGACTGATGCCTTTGAAGAACTCTTACGCATGCCAAGTGATGTCAGTGAGGAGTCAATGTCATTGCTGGAGCGCTTCATTGTGCTGATGTATGACCGCACCAGTGACATCATGGAAGTGAACGATGCTAGGAAACAGCTCTTCGCACACAAGTCTAGGGCTCTAGAAAACATCCCCCAACGCAGGCAGCACTCCAGCAGCACATCAAGCGTGCATCTCTCCAGGCCAACTGCTGGAACCAAACTCTGGTCCTGAATCCTGAGTTACCAAGCCCATCTGACTGGGACTGGACAAAGGAGGCCTCTGGGTGGCAGCCTCTTTGGACGACACTGCCAGAGGCATCAAAATCTTGCCACGAACTGATCCACTGCAACTGCAAGAAGGGATGTACCGGCCGCTGCAAGTGCACCAAGGCTGCACTCAAGTGCACTGCATTATGTGCATGTTCGGGAGACTGTTAGGTGCAATCAGACACCTTGACATTTATGCGTCTATATGGATAATGCGTCTGTATTACATGTACCGGTATGTACTATACATGTGTCTGAGGTCACTGACCTCACTGTACTTTAAGCTTATAGCCTTTGTTCAGTGCACATTAAAAATTAAAGTGCAGCAGATAATCATAACATACCTTTCTAATGATTCCCAAAACGGACAAACTGCACCAGAATCGTGAAAAAATGTAATTGAGGTCATTGACCTCTCACGGTCCTCAGAGGTCAAATCTGCCCTCTCCCGATCTGAAAATGAAGCTTATGGCATGTACTAACACTGGTAGAAATTTCATGCTTTAGTCATAATTTGCACAATTCTTATGATATGAGAGATTATCAGCTGTACTAATTATGGGATCTCGGAAAATATCGGCTAACAGCTCACACGAATCTTTCATAGCGTTACCACTAGATGGTATTTACCTGATATTCGATCTTGGTTTACCTAGATTGGTGCGCTTGCAGCTTTCCATCATATCGCATCTGCTCCACATAGTTTACTGAATGGTGTGTGGTTACACATTGAAGTCTATCGACACTGGTTACTGTTTTCCCCAATGAAACCTTTTTCTTATAATTTGAAATTGTCTATGTTAACCCTATCTGGCCTGGGCGATTTGGGGTGTATCGCAGCCTACGGGGGGGGGGCGGAAAGTGCCCCCCCTATATATTTTCTCTACCACTAAGGCTGGAGCGCTGAAACTTACCACACAGTATCTTGTGTTCAAGCTCTACCGGGAAATGTAGAAAAATCCAAGATGGCCGCCATGATGACGTCACAGTGACGTCATTTTCTCGGAAGCCATTTTTCGGCCTTTTCGGGTCGATTTTTTCGAAATTTTCATTTTTCCGATTTTTCTCTCAAAAAAATCAAATAAAATAGAGAATAATTAGTTTTGCATAGATAAAATACTTTCAAGGCCTTTTAGGCAAGGTAAATGTGAAAAAAATGGAGCGAAAAGATTGAAAAACACGACTTTCGCGGATACCACATGGCCGCAATTTGAATTTAGCCATGATGCTCTGCCCGGGGGTATATGAAAATAGGCCCAAAATGACCCCAATAAGATAAGGGTGCACTCCGGAGATTCTTTTATTCGGCATGGAATAGACTATGGGTCCGTTTTTAGGCCACCAGTTGTCGCAAAACCTTCAACCCAAATCACTTATATATATATATTTTCTGAAAGAGCATGATGAAACTATTATTTTAAGATATAACACTGCTATGTTATAGAAAATTTAACTCGAACATTCTCCTCCATGCTTGCTTCATTTTTCCTAGAAAACCCCTTAAAAATGTCGAAAAATGGTCAAATTCGGCTCAATTTCCAGAAAAATCTGTAAGAGCGATTTCAATTAAACTTCTTACTCACGTTCCCTGGTCCGGTCTCAACTTAAAAAGGCAAAAAAAAAGGGGATATTAACCTAACCGTTTTTTGTCAGATTTTCTTCCCGTAAATGAGTCCCGATTTTTAGTCACACCCAAGGGGCATAACTGAGGCAGGACAAACTTTACTCCATGATCCCGATCAGCGTGTAGACGAAGCCAGCACTCGATTTGTACGTACTCGTTTGCAGCGTTGATAATGCTGAATAGGATGGCATTATAGATATAAGCTATTAAGAAGACAAGAAGAATTATGATGTAGCAGAACAAGGGCAGTCTATCGTATTATGAAATTAGAGAGGGGCCATTACTACGAAACTGCGGAGGGCCACCTTAAGGGGCAGGATGTTTTTTACGAAATTAATTATTCACATGTATCGTAATCTCAGAGTGTTTGCGAGTATGGCGGTATACAACACTTGCCAGTTATACATATTATTTTGGGAAATCCGACCGATAACTTTCCCCCTACCCCATCTTTGTTTTGATCACTTTTGTCAATTCTAGCAGGATTTTCGAGAACAAAACTCAAAATTAACCTATTTCTTCTTAATAATGGTCATCCATTCGGCAATATGAAGGCCGTGGTTACTTTTCCGCTTTCCAATGATAGCAGAAACGCGGGAAAATGCAAATAAGCGATGTAACCAGGTCAAATTATTGGTAATTTTGCACTCAATTTTCTCTTAGAAACATGGGAAATACTTCAGAAACTTGAGAAATAGTTTGTAAAACCATAATAATATACATCCATTCCATCATTTATGGACTGTAAATGGGTTCTCTTGTAAAGAAAATTTACACTGGCAAATTTATATCATTCTGATAGGACCTCGTTCTGCCATAATATCCACCGAAATCTCAGTCCAGGGGGAGATAACTCCTGTATGGAATACAGTATGCAGTAACCTCAATTGTATACTAATGGACACACTGTGGATTATTTTAATCGAACTCCTGGTCTTCTTTCCACCTGCTTCCGAAAATAGCGCTTCAGGTATAACTAGGCAGTCAAAATTAAACAATCTGGCGTAATGATACATCTCCGCTCCGTAACGGAGTCTACATTAAGATAATGCATAGACTCCACTATTATGCCTTAAGGGTGCACTCCGGAGATTCTTTTATTCGGCATGGAATAGACTATGGGTCCGTTTTTAGGCCACCAGTTGTCGCAAAACCTTCAACCCAAATCACTTATATATATATATTTTCTGAAAGAGCATGATGAAACTATTATTTTAAGATATAACACTGCTATGTTATAGAAAAATTTAACTCGAACATTCTCCTCCATGCTGCTTCATTTTTCCTAGAAAACCCCTTAAAAATGTCGAAAAATGGTCAAATTCGGCTCAATTTCCAGAAAAATCTGTAAGAGCGATTTCAATTAAACTTCTTACTCACGTTCCCTGGTCCGGTCTCAACTTAAAAAGGCAAAAAAAAGGGATATTAACCTAACCGTTTTTTGTCAGATTTTCTTCCCGTAAATGAGTCCCGATTTTTAGGCACACCCAAGGGGCATAACTGAGGCAGGACAAACTTTACTCCATGATCCCGATCAGCGTGTAGACGAAGCCAGCACTCGATTTGTACGTACTCGTTTGCAGCGTTGATAATGCTGAATAGGATGGCATTATAGATATAAGCTATTAAGAAGACAAGAAGAATTATGATGTAGCAGAACAAGGGCAGTCTATCGTATTATGAAATTAGAGAGGGGCCATTACTACGAAACTGCGGAGGGCCACCTAAGCTTTAAAGTCACCAAGTTTCAGCCTCCTCGGTTTTGTCGTTTCGAAGCAGCAGAGAAAAGTTCACTAGGGGGGCACTTTCCGCCCCCCCCCCACCCCCACCCCCAGGCCAGGTAGGGTAGTAGTATATAAAGGCTATTTAACCTCAATGGCGCCTCACTGCGCATGCGCGAGAAAGTGGTGTGCGCGAGAGTGTTGTGCGCAGGTATGAGATTTTGTGGCGGTTTTGTGGCGGTGTACGCAGGAGTGTTGTGCGCAGGTATGACGTCACTTCTGCGGTCTGCGTCAATCGGGCGTGTGTATTCCTCCGCCGTGATGCGGTCTGGTGGTGATGCGGTCTGCCTCCGCGGACCGAAAGAGTCTCAAATTCTCCGGCATTCTCCGGCAATCTTCAGGGGGTCCCTAGTGTACCGATTGGATCGAGTGAGGTATCAATATGAAGCATACATGAAGGGGCATCTGATGGGCTGGGTGTGGGGTTGAAATATCGTCATTCTGCGCATGCAGGGTGGACAAAGGGTATGCAAATAGACGTTTTGGGGTCTAGGTGGGCCTCTAGTGGCCCTATGGTTCAGCGATACGGATTTGATATTTTTGGAACATCATGATGACTTGCCGGCATCAGTGAAAACTGTTGACCGCTTCTCTCTTGCAGGAAAAAAGCCTATGTTTATGTATACTATGATTGTCTTTTTGAATTTGGTGCTAATACTGTTATATGGAATATGGAATAGGTCTTTGGATTATGGACGCGGATATTCTCTAATGGGCGACGGCTGAATTATGGATGACGGACTAGACGCTTGTAATCAATGTGAAGCATTCGTGAGGGAGCATCCACCTGGACTAGTGTTTCGCCCGTTGTCCACATTCTGCGCATGCACAGACAGGGAATTGTGAGAAAAGGGTACTGAAATAGACGTTTTGGGGTCTAGGTGGGCCACTAATGGTCCGATTGGAACGAGTGAGGTATCCATGTGAAGCATTCCTGAGGGAGCATCCGCCTGATCTAGTGAGTCGTTCGTGTTCGACGTTCTGCGCATGCGCAGACAGGAAATTGTGGGAAAAGGGTATGGAAATAGACGGGTTGGGATCTAGGGGAGCCCCTAATGGGCCGATGGTGTCGTATAAGGTCTTATTTTGAAGCTCGAGTGAGGTATACATGTGAAGCATTCGTGAGGGAGCATGCGCCTGGACTAGTGTGTCGTTCGTGTTCAACATTCTGCGTATGCGCAGACAGGGAATTGTGGGAAAAGGGTATGGACATAGACGTTTTGGGGTCTAGGTAGGCCCCTAATGATCCGATGGAGTCGAGTGAGGTATCAATGTGAAGCATTCGTGAAGCAGCATCCGACTGGGTGGATGTGACGTAACACTGACATCATTCTACGCATGCGCACTAGACCAAGGTTATGGAAATATACATTTTGGCGCCGACATGGGTCACTATGGGTCCGATGGAGTCGTATGAGGTCTTATGTTGAAGCTCTCGTGAAGCAGCATCCCACTGTGCTCATGGTTCGTCCGTGTTCAAGAGTCTGCGCATGCGCAGTCTGGCCGTAGTATAGAAAGCAGGCATTTTGGGGGTGTGTGGGGGTGTGTTTGAACAACCACTAGGGGCCCATGGTTTTGGTTGGATGGTGTGGGTTGCTCGCACAGACGTCACTTCCGGTTTCACAAAAACTACCTCCGAACCCAGAAGAATTCCAATGTTCCCGTAGACGTAGGGTCCGGATTTTCAGCATCCGGGTTTTCCTCGGCCCGGCCCGGCCCGGCCGCAGCGCGCGCGCGGGTTACTCCGGCTGCAGCGCGCGCGCGCGGGTTATCCGGCCGCACGCGCGCGCGCGTCATCACCGGAAGTGCGCGGATGAATTTCGGATTAATCCTAGGCCACTGATTGGCTACTTTCTCCACGGTGTTCAAAGCCAGTTTCACCGAATCTCCACATGTCTGTTATAGCCTTCATGCATTATGCTCATATAGAAAACACACAAGACAGGGTTTTTTTTTATCTTCGTGGTGACATGTGGGGATTCGGTCATGTCTTCCAGCACCTATAACCTCTATAGTTTTTTTCACTCCACTTGTTGCTCTTGTAACTTGTAACTCATCGTCAAAATTTTTGTGCTGGAATGCCCGCTCTTAACCTAGACCAAAACATGTACTTGGTCTGTAGGCTGATTTCATTGGCTCTCCATTTTACTGCATTGCTCTTGCATTGTTTTCTGGACATTGATGAGTTACATTTGGCCCCATCCTAGGCCACTGATTGGCTAATACGGTGTTCAAGGCCAGTTTGATCGAATCCCCACATGTCTGTTATAGCCTTCATGCATTATGCTCATATAGAAAACACACAAGACAGGGTTTTTTGGATGAGATCTCATTTTGTTTTTCATTCAACAATAACTAACAACAACAACAAGGTGAGAACAACCACGTGAAAACTGAAGCCCAGAACAAGGGGCTTGTACATTGAAAGAACTTAAGCCCAGAACGGGGCTTGTACATTGAAATGATGGGCGGCCCAGTCATATACGAGTACATCGCGGTCCTCGGCCTTGGGGTACTCGTCAAACATCTGTACGATGGTAGATAAGGGTCTTCCCCGGCATCGATGGTACAGGTAAAACAAGCAATATTGTCCGCATACGCTACTGGTCAGGCTTTGCAACGTTTGACTGTTCCAACACCACGTCTCTGTGCCTTGATCCATGAAGTCTGTTAAATCGGGATGGAGGGGTGGCAGGCCGTAAGGGTCAAAGTATTCGCCCTGTTGTTCTGTCAAGTACACGCCCACCCAATGTTCACCTGGCCGATCCATCGGGTCCGTGTTAAGAACGTAAGCAGCAGGATACATACGGTCTAATGGGAACACATCTCGGGCGAACACCACTTGAAAGACCATACTTGTCCCTGGGTCATTCTTCAGCACGGTGGTTATTTGGTCTGTATCCAAGTTAGGTGGCAAAGTCACACAGGACGTTGCGCGCCTTGTCCACTCGAATGATGTTGTCAAACTCGGCGTAGCAGATCACATTGACGGTGCTCCGGAGGGCTCGTGCAAAGTGGATTTCCAACCGTAAATTGCCTTGCTTGGCGAGGGCCAGCTGATGGTCGTTCTCTAAGGTGGGGGTCAGGTCGAAACAGAACAACGTATATCCGTTCGCGTAGTCCTCTCGACTGATCATATTCCCTTCGTCCTGGATGATTTGACCGGTGGCTGTAAACAGGCTCTGATAGGCTTGAATGAAATTCGCGCGCCCAAAGTTTGGTATTAAGGCCGTGGCTGGGACCTGTTGTCCATCCACATGCAGGGCCACAAAATTGATGTCGAAAAAATTTAAAGTCAAACGGGTTCTCTGGGTAGGCTCCGCTGAAACTGGTATTTTCCACACAAGCCAGGATCAATCGCTTGGATAGTTCCCCCAGGAACAAGTTTTCTTTGTTGGCGCTCATATTTCCAGCAGACACAGAGAACACTTTGGTTTGCACACGTCGGATAGGGTATTGGTCTGGTTTGTTTCCAAGGCTTTGAGGTGTCCCAATTGAACGGCTGGATTCGGTTTCACTTTTCGGACATACAAGACTGCGTCTTGGATGGCAATCTTATAATCGACTGCATGCCCGTCTACGTTAGTGGCCATCAAAGCGAAGGTCGGAGGCGCCCGTATCAGTCGGATTTTGATGGGGATCTTGTTCGAGAGGTACCGGTCTTTCATGAAGATGTCTGCGTGCAGTCGACCCATGAGATCCACCGAGACGCCGTTCGCGGTGAAAGCCTTCCGTTTGTTATATCCCTCATTGTCTCTTATAGCCTCTCGTCCATGCGACAACAGCGTCTCGATGTAGGCTCGACAGGGGTACGTGTTGGTCGAGTCACTGATGAGTTTGTTGCTGAGAAATATATCCACCTGTTGAAACATAGAGTGCAGCCAGAGATTCGTCGGGCCCACCGTTGCTTGGTCGACGATTCTGGAGCCATCCCCATTGACGACCTTGGCTTTCACATACAAGTATGTATGGGCTAAATCCACATAGGCCGTATTCGCATTACTGATGGTGAACTCGATTGGCCCTGTTTCGTTGATGCTGGAGAGCGGGAGATGCTCCACCCAATCCTTGTTCGGCACTGGTCTGTGTGGGCGGGACGGTCCACAAATCAAATTCACTGTTGGTGGAGAGGCAGGACTCTGCGTGGATCAAGGGCATGTTTAAGAAAAGATATCCTGGGTCTTCGATGTGCGTCGTCGCTGGGTCGGTCGTCGACTGGTGCGTGGTCTCGATGGTGCAGGTCTTTTATTCCCTACGGTGCGTTGTGCTTTTGCGACCAAGACGCCTCCTGCTTCTTTGGGCCGCCGTTTCAAGGCTTCTTTGGGTGCCGTACCCCCCAAGACATCACCGGCGACTTGCAGTCCACTGCATGCCGCTTGTTTGCCGATTGCTTTCACCCCACGCGTCACCAAGAGCAGAAACGTTTTGACGATGCTCCCGAGTATGTTCCCCAGCCCATGTCCTCGTTGCATGCGTGCACCACTAAAGACCGGAAGGCCACCTCCGGCGTGTTGAGCATAATAGTCCATATAGCTGCGTGCATCGCACTCGTAAGGCACCTTCATTATACAAAGTGGGGAGCACGTGCTTTTCCTCGTTCGAATGCCACCGGTCGTCCCATTTCATCTCTTATATCCACCGTGATAGTGTTGATGTCGGTTTGTCGTACGGGTAGGTAGAGCATGTGAGTGAAACTGTGGGTAACTTGATCTCCATACGTCTTTTTAATGTGGACCACCCGTAACAGAGGTGTGTTGATATCGCCCACGATGTGGTTGTCCACCACGTCCGAGTAGACGTCGAGTCCGTACATACCCGACTTCATATCCATCGGGATCTGGCCTTGGTGGGCGGTGGGACCAGCGAACGTCTGTAGATCGAAACCCAGCATTTGCTGTAGGATAGGACTCAGTACGACACTCACGTTGGCGGTGAGGGTGAGCTGTGCCTTGTCGTTGTGTGCGTTGTAATCGAAGTCCACGTGATTCTTGAAGGGAAAGGTTTTGATGGGTTTTGGAACATTCGTGACCTCCCGTAGAGCCTTATAATCGGATGTCTTTGATTTCGTAGGTCACCTCATACCACACTTCATTGGCTCTTACGTTGCACCACGAGTAAGGGTATTGGATATCCACGAGGCCACATTCCCAGCGTCCAGGTAAATGCAACGGTTGCGGTAACTGGGTGACGTACTTGGCCATGGTGTTGTCAGGAAACACATCGAGCGAACTGTTACTGGGTAAGGTGAGGTAAAACATGGCGACTGAGCTGTCCTGCTGCTGTTGTTGGTTTTAATAGGTGTTCCAGGCCTTGCGCGGTTGTGTCCGGCGTCGTGTTCGTCGCGGTGACTTGCTACGTGTCACGGCTCTGGAAATGTGGGGTGTCTTGATCAAGGATGGTTTTTTAAAGGCGTGAAAAGAAGGTGCCCGTTGTGGTGGTATTTTGGGGGGTGACTCCGGTTCTCACTCGGCTTCCCAAGAAGGTAGTAGGCCAATCGGCGATTGCTGGGTCCGCTGCATCCAGGCCCAGCGCTGGGTGTTCCCCACCAATTCCTGTGGTACATGCATGTCTTTCAAGCCTTGAGCGAAGACCTCCCATCCTCGAGGATCCGTGTGCAACCTGCGTTGACGCATCAGGTCATTCACTAAATCCGTCATGAGGGTACCGGGGACAACTTGATTCTGTACCAGTAGTAATTCTGTTTCATCCGTTGTAATACCAGGCCAGCTTGTTTCTTGAACGATGCAGGTACACTCTTCAGGACTTCGTCTTCCACCCACTGTGGGGCTGTGGGTGGTACCTCTGGTAATGGCTGCTGTTGGGGCGGTGCTGCGGTCGGCGGTGTGTCGCGTGGTGGTGGTGGTGGTGGTGCTGGGGTAGAGAGGGTTTTGTATTTGTCCATGAACGTCATGTACCGTTGAAGCGTCTCATTGTACCGTTGTACTTTCTCACTGTCGCTTAACCCCGGTCTTTGTAAGATCTGTTGCATCTCTTCATCGTGGGTGTTTATGGTCTTCACCGTAGGTGCGACAGGGTAGGGCGATTGGAGGTTTTGAAGGAACCGTGGTTCGACGAGGACCATTTTTTTCTTGTGGTTCATTGTCGGCCGAAGAGTCCACCCAATACTGGACCCAACACGGAAGCGGCCAACGGTGTTAAGATGGCCCCGAGAAAGCCGCCTTTCTGTAACACCTTTTTCTTTTGTGTTTGAGGGACCCGCTTCTGGACTAGGGTTCGGAGACCTGTCTTATGCTTGGCCAACTTGGTCTTCTGAGCCGGAGTCAGTGGTACGTTGCCTTTTAACAGGTTGTACCCGAGCTCGCACAGACAGCGTACAAGGTCAGGGTCCGCACCGCGTACAATGGTTCGGACCAACTCGGGTGGGGCCGTCTTCAATAAACGGAGCGTCGGGGCGTGCTTCCGTATTCGCGCAGACATCATGTACAACTAATGCTAGATGGCTTGCTTGAGGTCGAAGACCATATACCCGTGCTGAGGGGTTGTCGCATCTTTAAAGGCTTCCAACGCAAAGTGGTATCTCTCGGGTTTTTGAAGACTACCAGGTAGTGGGCATTTAAGCTGATGCTCCGATGTTCTTTGTTTTTACTGAACAGATTTTGCACAATGTAGATGATTACAAGCGTCTGGTCCGTCATTCATAATTCAGCCGTCGTCCATTAGAGAATATCGCGTCCATAATCCAAAGACCACAGCAAAGATGCTGAGCCGTCGATGGTGGCTGCCTTTGGTAAAGAGTTGGGTGACTCGCGCATCCGTCTCCGCCATGAGATAATCCAGAACCACCAAGGTGTCCGGTTCCAAATCGGCCAGGTTGGGTAGGCCTTCCACGAACGTGATGTGGGGCATTGCTGCATACTCTGCCTGCCATTCTCCGTAACACCACACGACTCGGGCAATGGGTGGGGTGATCATGCTATCGGCGTGTTGAAGGAGCGTCCTGACGAAATGCGTTTTGCCGGAGCCCGTCGGTCCTGCGATGGGGCAAGTGAAGGATGCTGCCACCGAGGGTCCATGGTTGGAGGTGTATGCGCTGTCGTGGTCACCCACTCTTGTAAATTTGGTACGAGTGAACTGGAGTGGTGGTGGGTACAACGTCGGTCGTCGTTGTCTGTTCACTGTGAGTGATGATGGTGGTGGGTACAACGTCGGTCGTCGTTGTCTGTTCACTGTGAGGGATGAAATTCGGTGGGGTTTCAGACGTAGTGGGTGTACTTGGTGTAGGTGTGGACTGTATACTTGGTGTGGAGCTCGATGTGGCTTGTACACGGGCTGTGGTGGTGGTGATGACTGGTTTGACTGGTGGCTGGTGTTCTCAGTTGGTTAACCCTATCTGGCCTGGGCCTTTTGGAACCTGTCCTGGCCTGGGGGGGGCTGAAATGCCCCCCCTAATTATATTTCCTACCCCTTGAGCTAGGGGGCTGAAACTTATCACACTATACCCTTGGGTCAAGGTCTACCAAAAAATGTGAAAAAACCAAGATGGCCGCTTTAATGACGTCACAGTGACGTCATTTTCAAAAACGGCATTTTTTGGTTGATTTTTTGGTCAGATTTTCCGAATTTTTTATTTTTGCAATTTCTCCGGAAAAACTGCATGATAAATTAGTAAATATTAATGTGATGTGACATAAAATAGCTTTTGCCCACTTTTCATCGCGAAAGAGCAGAAATTTTGAAGAAATATGATAAAAACGTGACTTTTCAGCTAACCCATGTGGCCGCCATCTTGGATTTACCCATGATCCTCTGCTCGGGAGGGTATGCAAATAGGCTCAAAATGACCCCAATATGATAAACTATAAAGTCACGGAGTATCAGCTCTCCATTTTTTGTCGTTCCGGATATAGCGCAGAAAGTTTGGTAAGGGGGGGCCATAATGCCCCCCCCCAGGCCAGGTAGGGTTAAGTAGCGTGCTGACATAGGCTACGTCGTAAAACACACCTCCGTACAACACACTCAGCTGGGTTAGCACTATCACCACAAAGCCCACTTGCGCTATGCGCGTTTTGGGAGACGCTGTGTTCAGAGGCAGCTGCTGTTTGTCCATAGCACTGTGGTCGAACGTGGAATGAAGGATGACGGCAGTGGTGTCTGGCTTTATAGTCGTTTCACCTAGTTGGCAGCGACCCGGGAATTGAAGGAACTGGGCCAGCCTTGCCATTTGACGAAATGAAACAGTTTGCCACGTCGACGTTCCGTTTTCAAAATCTGCTCCACCGTGTAGTAGTCTTGCTTTGTTTTTACGACAGCCTGTAATTCCGTCTCGTAAAACGTCCCTAGCAACGGTTCCCCTTGAAGATCTTCCAGTTCATAGACTCGCTGCTGCCGGGGTAGGCGCCGTTTAATCAGGAAGTGCTCATCGCTCCAGTTGGGCAAGTAACTTTTCTCAAATTGACCTTTGACTTTATTGATCCGTACAGGGTCCCCGACCTTGTACACCTCCTTCGTCGTTCGCTGCGATTGCCTGGGGTACAATTACAAGCGTCTAGTCCGTCATTCATAATCCAGCCGTCGTCCATTAGAGAATATCCGCGTCCATAATCCAAAGACCTATTTCATATTCCATATAACAGTATTAGCACCAAATTCAAAAAGACAATCATAGTATACATAACATAAGCTTGTTTCCTGCAAGAGAGAAGCGGTCAACAGTTTTGAATGATGCCGGCAAGACATCATGATGTTCCAAAAATATCAAATCCGTATCGCTGATCAGTATTCTTAATCCATAATATTCGTTGTAAAGTCGTCATCTAAAGAATGATGTATCTCAGTCACGCTTTGATTGTGACTGTTCATATGAGTACCATGAGGATCTTGAAGTACATGGGTTCATACGGCCACTAGCCCCGGGTTAAGCGGAATTAGACACAAGTTACGAAACGTAACGCCATAGATCTTGCACGCTACGCTCGTATTTTGCTATCAGCATGCGATATGTATCGCCAAATTTGAGAAACTTTGAGTGGAGGCGCTTGGTGGAATAGCCCTGTTTTATAAGTTTCTGCAACAATGTTTTGTGACGTTGGTTAAAATCATCACATTTAACACAGGATCTAGCAAATGCTACTAAGCGAGATATGTATACGCCATATGCAGGTCCCACTGGAATATTACTATCCAAAAAGGGATAGTTTACGATGTCGAAATTGTAATCATCTCTTTTGTCATAAAGTCGACGAGAGAGAATGCCCGCTTCATTTTTATAGAGATAGAGATCTAAATAAGATGTGCCTGTAGGGCTATCTGTAGTTTCCTTCAAATCCAGTGAAGGTGGATATATCCTTCACTGCGTCATTTATATAGCGATTATCCACAGCGAGAAGATCGTCTATATAGCGTTTGGTGAATGAGAAGGAACGGGCTTTGAATGGATCGGTTTTTGAAAGCGCCTGCATATAGTCATATTCATAAGAGAACAGATACAGGTCAGCCAACAGGGGTGCACAATTAGTACCCATTGGAATACCTATATGCTGCTGATATATTGTGCTGCCAAATTTCACATAGATATTTTTAATGAGAAATTCAAGCAACTCTATAAACAAAGAAACATCCATGAATGATATCTCTTGTATGTAGTCGAGCTAAAGAATGCTTTATGGCTTCCGACATTAATATATCTACGATCAGTTTTCTTGAACACAGATACTATTAATGAACTTATACGGTCAATAAGGTCCTGATGAGGGATTGTAGTATAGAGAGTCGAGAAATCCCATGTGGATACATGTCTGTACAGTATGTGACCTTTAGCATCAAGTTCTTCCGTAAGACATTTTGAGTTTTTCAATATCCACATACATTCCACGCCAGAGTTCTTAGAAATAGTGGCGCAATACCTTTCCCAAAATGCTTTTACCTCCTGAAGGGCCCTCGTCAATAGGGTTGAAAGAAGCTTTGTGGTGCAGCTTCTAGAACCAGCTATGAATCTAGCTTTGTATGGTGATTTATGCATTTTGGGAGTCCAGTATATTTTTGGTATGTCGTTATGATTGGTTGGAAGACAAATACCTCTTTCCCTGAGAAACTTTTTGTGATTGTTAAATAAATCTCCCAGAGTAAATGCAGTTTGGGAGTAAGTAGACGTATTTGACGAAGACATGTCTACACTCAATTCTTTAACCAGCACCTGGTAATAGTAATATTTACATATGAATATTATATTATTCGGAGCTTTGTCTGCTGGGACTATGACGAATTTACTCTGGAGATTTGCTAGAACTTCTTGCGAATTGAGGTTTCTCAGTACTTGTTTTGCTTGGGGAGGAGTACTTCTGTCAATGTTGCGGATTGTTTCAACGACCTTGCTCTTGGTGAGGTCCAGCCAATCAGCGAGTACTGTAGGTTCAACTTTTTCTCGCCTAGACCAATCAATAACGTACTGTTCTAATGCAGACAGGACTATCTTCTGGTCGGCCTTCAGATTTATTCTTCTTGGCTCTCTATATTTAGGTCCTTTCATCAGGAGTAATTTCAGATCTTTATCACTCACCATATCAAGAGCACCAGTCACAATATATTTGCATGGTGTATAGATAAAGTTCGATGATTCACAATCACAACTATAGCCTCCTGACGTGTATAGGTTCCAGTCAAACTCCTTGACAGCATTGGAGTAATTGAATATTTTGGTGGCTATAGATTTAGTATATTTATATGAAATGCAAGGAGGTTCTGTGAACTTAAAATAGTTTGGTACAGCGTTGCGTACCTCTGGATCATTCAGGATTCGAGGTAAATTAATGATGTCCAGTCCTTTATCTAAGTAGCTGAGTTTCAAGAAAAGCCGATCTTGAAATGTTTCGATTATGTTCACTGGACGATACAACCGAAAATACGCTATATCTTGACATACTTTACTGATTTTTGATGGTATTATATTTCCTGAAGACGCAGATTGTTGTATATCTCTGGCTATTTGATTTAAAGCTCTCAGAGGTAACGCATACAGAACTGTACGTAAGCTATGTATACTATTGGGTGCGTTAGTTAAACCCACTAAGTAATTTAAAGTGATATGATCGTGAATCATCGAACTATTAAACTTTCGCCAACCATGGCTGCGTTGTCTCCGTTGATGGGGTTTAAATAGTTGGGTGATGTTGGATATATTTGAACGGCGGTTTGTAGCATTGCCGAACCCACTGACATTATCATTTAAACCAAACAGAAACACTGACCCAAGTTCTAGCATCCAGAATAATTCCCGCTCTCGGATTTTTCTCTCAAATCCAAAGGGGGGAATCCTTAGTAGATGGATAGACGACGTCTATGATCTGAATACTAAAGTTATCCCAGCCATGGTCGGGTCCAGAAAAATGTCTACCTATAAGCAATTGCTTTTTCCTAACGGATTTTCTGTGACCGTTCACCCTAAGATGGAGTCTTTGGGTGGTCTTGCCAACATACTGTTGACCACACTTCTTACAGGAAACTAAATAAATACAGTTTGTAGTAGAACAACTAAGATCAACATACGAGTTGACAGAATATGAGTTACCAGTTAACGCGGAACTAGATGAAGCTGACGTATTAAAGAGTGGACACGTGAGACATCCACGATGTCCACACTTAGACAGTTAAACCCTATTCACTCACTCACTCACTCCTTGACAGCATTGGAGTAATTGAATATTCTGGTGGCTATAGATTTAGTATAATTATATGAAATGCAAGGAGGACTTGGGCTTCATTGCGTTGAGTCACGGTAATGGGGGCTCTCTCTATACTCCGGTGATAGGCTCGATTGTAACCACTCACAAGTTTCGGGAGAACATCGATGTACCACCTTGTATTCTTATAGGTGAAATATTTATACATGCGGCCTTTGAATGTACTGTTGAATCTTTCCACCACGGAAGCCTTGGTCTCGTTGTACGTATGGAAGAAAAACACCTTCTGGGCTTTCAGAAACTGTTAGAATTGACGGTTGAGGAATTTCGTGCCTTCGTCGGTTTGCAAATACATGGGTTTGCGCCCGGTCTTGAAGATGTCCTTGAGCGCCGCTATGAGATTCGTCCCAGTTTTCGTCCGGATGGGTACCCCCCACGCATGCTTCGACAGGATATCGATGCACGTCAAGATGTACCGATTTCCATCGTTGTGTTTGGCAAAGGCGCTCATATCGACCAAATCCGCTTGCCATTGGGCATCTAGTCCTCCCACGATGACCTGGTTCCGTAGAAAATGGCGACGGGCAGCTCGATGTTAGGTATAGGTGTCTTGTTTTCTTAACCAATCTCGGACTTGAGCACGTTGTATCCCCAGGGGTTTGGCCGCTCGATAGAGAGCCGTCAGTGCACTATAGGCCGCCGGACTGTCGGGACTGTAGCATAAGTTATCCAACACCTTCTCCCAGCTCTTCATGGTGACAAATGATGATGGGCCCGGACTCTATAGTTTATTTATAACGGGTATATCTTGGGCCGGAGTTTCTTTCTGATTTTCTTCGTAGGCTTCTGCCAGCACAGTGTCCATGGTAAATGACCAGTCCAACTCGTCTGATGACCGCTTGATAAGCACTTGATCCACATCTACCACGGCATCTTCCAATGCAGACCATAGATCAGGGTGAAGGGTAAAATGCACTGTACTCCCATCTAGCCGAGCCAATTGAGCAAAGAAGGGGCCGCGTCGGATGTACACATCGTGACACAAGTGAATGAGGTCGCCGTCCAGTTCACCAGACAACACCCGTTTGAATTTGTTCCAGCCCTCCCGAGACAAACGAGTGTGAGCCAGGCACGGTTGTGTAGGGTCTGCATCACAGATGTCTCCCACCTGCTCCATGATATCGACCTTATCCGCATAGACGTGCAGGAAAATCTCGGGGGACAAACTGAGATACGCCAGTATTATATGCTCCGTCATGGTCAGTACGTGAATGGTACCAGATTTTACTGTCTCTCGTATCTATAGGGAGAACCCCGTGAGATCAAAGGATCGGGTGGTCATATCACTGGGCTGACTGAGTCTAGCCGGGTAATCAATGGCATCATCGTCTGCCTCCGCTTCATTGCTAGACATTTGTTCATTGGGTTCTGCCGCCGCTTCTCTCAGGGCACGAGCCCATTCCAACTCGTCTGATGATCGCTCGTCCGGTGTAAACAGCTGCCCCACAATAGGCACCACTTTCTCGAAAGCTGTCCACAGATTGGGGTCTAGGGTGAAGCCTCGCGTAGGGTCTTGGTAACGGCCCAGGCGTGGGAAGAAGGGTCCACGGTGTACGTAGATGGCATTGTCTATGTGGATGAGGTTTCCGTCGAGCTCATCACTCAACACCCGTTTAAATTTGGTCCAGCCGTCACGGTGTAGCGTAACCGTATTCGATACGGTCTCAGCGCGCGACCAGCAAACATCTCCACGGTCTTCCACGAGGGTGACTTTATCTTCATAGACGTGTAACCCCACCCGGGGTGTAAGGGGTAGGATGGCTCGTAGAACTGGTGACATGGTTCAACCAATGACGAACGGTGAATGACACTCCCTCTGACTGTCTTTCCTATTTATGGTCAGGTGCCTCGGTGACATGATTGACCCAATGACGAACGGTGAATGACGCACACTGTGACTGACCCTCGTATATATCGGTTGCACATACGCGCATCTGTGAAGGCTCTATCGCTGTCAATGCCACAGCGTCAGGGTCAATAGGGCAAAGACCATGACTAGGCCAACGAGCCGTCGCTGGTTCCGGCGTGAGCGCTCGTGATCCATAATCCGGGCATCAAGGATGGCTGTCACAGTCCAGTAGTGGTGAGTGATGGCACACCTCTCCATCGTGTGCACTGTGTCGAGGACCGCTTCTGTGAACTCTTTCAGGATCTGGCGTCGCCCGTCGTTGTCGTCGCCATCTCCAAACATGGACCGAACCAGTGCTCGGTAACCCGCGAGTGAATTAACCACGGTCGCATGCTGTAAAATGCGAGTCGCATACGGATGGGTGTCCGTCATGGCTCTGTAACCGTAGGAATGGGGGTGTGAGATCCAGAGGGACGTGTTTTATAGACCATGTCACACATGCTCGCCTAGACGTAGCTCTACGGGTGTAGTCCGTGATACCTACTATTCTGATTGGTTAGTCCGAAAAGAGTGCAACAACAACAAAGATTACAGGTCAATCCTTTTATTAGCCCCTCCATCACAGCACATCCACGCTGGAGGAACCAGTAGGAAACATGATAGGACATGTACTGACCTGTCTGAGGGGTTTTTCCCGCCAGAATTTCGCTGACGTCCGCGCCTGCATTCGGGTCTGGGTGAATGGGGCGTGACCTGGGAACATGATAGGAATTTCGCTGACGTCCGTGTCTTTTCGGTGACGTCGGTGTCTTTTCGGTGACATCCGCACCTGCATCCGGGTACTTCTATGTAGGTGTATAAAAGTGGGAATTTTTAGGGCATTGCTGCATTCATTGGCCTGCTTGACCTGACCAGCCTGAGCCTGCCTGACCAGCCTGAGCCTATCTGACGAGAGGAGCTACTTGCCTGAACCTCACCAGCCTATCTCACTATAGCAGCTACTTGGCTGACCAGCTTGAGCCAACAGTCATGGAGTCATCTCACCGAGCTAAGCTTCTACAGCACCGTATTCGCCTCGTTGATGAGATGCAGCATGTGGCCGATATATGTGATCTGCCCATGGTGGAAAACATAATCACTAAACACATGGGGGTAGATATCATGGCGGAGAAGTCCTATATGGCACGAAACAGCACCAAGATGTTCACTTGCACAACTTGTCAGAAGCAGTTTACTCGCCCAGAAGATTTGCGACGGCACGAGTCCTCCATCCACAACGGCGCACGGTATACTTGTATAACCTGCGCACGGTCATTTAATCGGGAGGATCCTTTACTGCGCCATGTACGCTCATTCCACGAGGGCGCGACGGAACAATGTAATGAATGTGGTCAACTCTTCAAACGACCCAGTCAGTTAAGACGGCATCAGCGTTTGATTCATGCCCCGTCTCTACGGTTTGGGCGACAACTTCCCACTAAAGTGGCACCCAGGAGGATAAGACCCAGTGAAGATGAGCCCGGGGAGACGAATGACACTTGTGTTGCGATCACAGAGAGCCCGCCTGTACCCACAGTTCAGGAGAGCCTAGATATCCAGCCAGTGCCTAGCATTATTGTTGCTAGTCATACGCCTGAGGACATCGACCATTTTCTGGAAGATGCAGTGGATGTTCCTAGCGATCTGTTACAGGACGCCCATCCAGTGAGTGACATCTATCGGCGCCAATGGCCCATGATACGGCACGTTTTCCACCGTGATCGCCCTATTCCAGATATCTACAATTTCCCACTCACCGACCTCACCCTTCTACGCAGCTACGTGGAAGCCATCTTCAATGACCAAGCTACGGTCTTCAAATTGAATGTCGCTTTCGGGTACATCTTACGTCACAAAGAGACGGACCTTGAGATGGGCACATCGTCAACGCCCCAACGCACAATGGGTCGTAGAGAGGGTCCCCAATGCTACGTTCTTCGTTACCGAGCTGAACGACCACCCCCATCGGCTGAATGCGTCACCCTTGCACTGACGAATAGCATAACATGCCGTATATACTATCTATGTCTATATGCTGATCGTTGACTTGAGCTCAGTAAACATTAAATGTGACGGTGCGTTAAATAATAAAACATAGTGTTTGATATTTCAATTTGTTTTGCTGTGAACATACTAAACATACCCAGGGCGGCTCCCCCAGCCTGAGTATGATGTAACATTGGGGATAATAAACTGTGTAAACCTTGCTGAACTTGTTGTTATTCACGACAACCGCTTTCCGCTATACTTGGATGAAATATATACCCCGATGTGATATAGTGCCCTTGCACACCTCCAAAACTTCCCTTTAACCCGCGCGCGCGTGTGCGGCCGGAAAACCCGAGCGCGCGCGCTGCGACCGGGCCGGGGGAAACCCAGATGTTGAAAATTCGGACCCTACGTCTACGGGAACATTGGAACTCTTCTGGGTTCGGATGTAGTTTTTGTGAAACCGGATGTGACTTTTGTGCGAACAACCCACACCACCCAATCACAACCATGGTCCCCAAGTTGTTGGTCAAACACACGTCCACGCACCCCCAAAATGCCTGTTTTCTATACTACGGCCAGACTGCGCATGCGCAGACTCTTGAACACGGACGAACCATGAACACAGTCGGATGCTGCTTGACGAGAGCTTCAACATAAGACCTCATACGACTCCATCGGACCCATAGTGACCCATGTCGGCGCCAAAATGTATATTTCCATACCCTTGGTCTACTGCGCATGTGTGGAATGATGTCAGTGTTACGTCACATCCACCTAGTCGGATGCTGCTTCACGAATGCTTCACATTGATACCTCACTCGACTCCATCGGACCAATAGGGGCCTACCTAGACCCCAAAACGTCTATGTCCATACCCTTTTCCCACAATTCCCTGTCTGCGCATACGCAGAATGTTGAACACGAACGACACACTAGTCCAGGCGGATGCTCCCTCACGAATGCTTCACATGGATACCTCACTCGATCCCATCGGACCATTAGTGGCCCACCTAGACCCCAAAACGCATGCTCCCTCACGAGAGCTTCAAAATAAGACCTTATACGACACCATCGGCCCATTAGGGGCTCCCCTAGATCCCAACACGTCTATTTCCATACCCTTTTCCCACAATTCCCTGTCTGCGCATGCGCAGAACGTCGAACACGAACGACACACTAGTTCAGGTGGATGCTCCCTCACGAATGCTTCACATGGATACCTCACTCGATCCCATCGGACCATTAGTGGCCCACCTAGACCCCAAAACGTCTATTTCCGTACACTTTTCCCACAATTCCCTGTCTGCGCATGCGCAGAATGTGGACAACGGGCGAAACACTAGTCCAGGTGGATGCACCCTCACGAATGCTTCACATTGATACCTCATACGACTCCATAGGGCCACTAGTGGCCCACCTAGACCCCAAAACGTTTATTTCCATACCCTTTGTCCACCGCGCATCCGCAGAATGACGATATTTCAACCCCAGACCCAGCCCATCAGATGCCCCTTCATGTATGCTTCATATTGATACCTCACTCGATCCAATCGGTACACTAGGGACCCCTCTCGCCCCTGAAGATTGCCGGAGAATGCCGGAGAATTTGGGACTCCTTTCGGTCCGCGGAGGCAGACCGCATCACCACCAGACCGCATCACGGCGGAGGAATACACACGCCCGATTCACGCAGACCGGAAGTGACGTCATACCTGCGCACAACACTCCTGCACACACCGCCACAAAACCGCCACAAAATCTCATACCTGCGCACAACACTCCCGCGCACACCACTTTCTCGCGCATGCGCAGTGAGGCGCCATTGAGAACGCCTTTATATGCTACTTAGGGTTAAATACTATTTTAATGTATCGCAAGTTATGTCTTCGTATCAAAGGTAGTTACAGAGTTGTCTTCCCTATGAGAACTGTCGCACTAGAGTTGACTCCCCTATATCTGATGAAAATACATCTGCAGTTTGAACTGTTGTCTCTCGTGTCTATATCGAAGTGGGTCTTTTAATATAGGGTGGGCTCCTTTTCGTCATGTTCGTGGATTGTTCTGCTCATCACCGGGAACAAACTTAATGATATTTAAGTACAGTTAATTGTATTGATTATTTTGAAATAGCAATATGCCTGAATCCTGAACGGCTGTAGTGTATGATGATTCAGTCTCGCATGTAAGTGACATTTTTACATCTTTTATTTCCATGTTGAGTAATGTCAAATAATTAATAGTCTTTTTCTTGTTTTGTCTCATCTGACTTAGCAAATCTGGCGGGGGATATGTGAGCTAACGGCTCTTGTTTTTTGTTTTTTTTATACCGTCATTGAATATCACGATGCCTTTCTTTGGGGACTGTTGACTCTTTCCCTCTTACGAAAGATCTAGCTTGTGTTATTTTTAAATGCGGTTTCCGTTATTTTCGCCGAATGTTCAATCTGAGGTTCATACTCAGTAGCGGTACCATATCCTTTTCATCGCATATGTACGTAATACTTGCAGTACGGTATTATAAATGTCGGAGAAGAGCACCTAATGATAATACTGACATAGCCTACTGACGTACATCGTTACAGGAAACACCCAATATTCATTAGGCCTACTCGACTTGAGGATCAAAACTACGACAGCCAGTCATCGTAATGAGGGAAAAGTAAATAAATAGGCTTGCTCGAAGCTCTATTTTCACCCCGCCCCCTTAATTCCACGAGACCTTAATTAATATAATGAACATGGGTGTATTGCAGACTGAGGTGTACATATGCACTGGAAGAAACAGAATTAGATTTTTTTCTTTACAAAAAATCTGCAGTTAAAGATTTTAAATATCGCCTTAGTATCTCGGAATTTGAACTTAGTAACGAAATTTCGATTTAGTATCTCGAAATTTAGACATCAAATTTCAACTTGGAATTTCGACTTAATGACTCTAAATTTCAACTTAGTATCTCAAAATTTCGATCAAGTAACTCTAAATTTCGCTTTAGTATCTTGAAATTTCAACTTAGTGACTCGACATTATAAAAAACCCATGGCCCCTAGACACTTCCGTATCTACCATAACAGGAAATGTTTTTTTCTTTTAAATGTCTGGATAGCATACGGTAAGGTAACATCATCCGAACGCATGGCACGATCATACTTATAAACTTCTGCTCTTAGCCATGCGGTAACGGGTGATATCTGAGTATATTAGGGCGTTTCCCAAATGGTCGCTTCCGATTGGTCTCGTGAGATGCGACATAGGCGCAATCACATTCATAAAAGGAAGACATTCTCAAAGAGAGCCGTGTCTACCCGCGGGAGACCATTCTCAAAGAGAGCCGTGTCTACCCGCGGGAGACCAAAGCGACTCTCATGTAAACTGGTGACATTTTTGAATCTCCAATCTCAAAGCGAGGCAGCATGACATCATTCTCAAAGCGCGCCGTGTCTACCCGCGAACTACTTCCTGTATTAGATAACTCGCTTTCACGGCCAAGTATACATACCGACAATAATTTGTTCGCGATTGATATGCTCCGAAACGGAAAGAGTCATTTCCCAATTATATAGCCCACGTTATGTTTAGCAATTCGCTTCTAACTCGGCGGAGTCAGCAGGTCACTGACAAGCCAGATAATCATACGCCGCCTACTCACCCCCCAAATTTTGGGGGGATGGCTCCCATTTACGCGTGAGACTCTTTCTCGCAGTAGGGAGTCTCGCGAGACGAGAATGAAAAGGAAGACACACCTCAAGAAAGCGATCGATTGAAATGATCTCTTGGTGGGTCTCGAAGTGCCCCCATCATAAAATAAAAAGCATATCATTTTCCTGTGAACTGCCGCTGATTTTAATTTTTTTTTTTCAAATATGTTAGGTCGTTTGTAATATAATTTTTCTTAAGAAAAACAAAGAAACATGCTCCATTAGAGTGAGAAACAAAATAGCTAATTCCCCACAACTTCGTTTTGGTCTCGCATAGAATCCCCCAGTCTTGTGTCTCTGCACTCAAGTGAAACTGACATGTCTGATGTCTGAGATGCCCAGGTCAAAATATTTAAATACAGACAATCATTTGCAAATTGTCCGGTAATGAGTGAGTGAGTGAGTGAGTGAGTGAATGAGTCATTCGGTCAATCAGTCAGTCAGTCAGTCGGTCCATCCGAATCCTTTCGTCGGCAAAATAAGGAGAAACGTTGACATTAGAACCTTGATTTTTGGCATGAACGTGCATTAGGGGACTGTTATCAGCAAGTTCTGAGCTGACCTACTTTTGATGAAAATTTGACCTACTTAGGTGATCTATAACATTACGCTTGGATCCCCAAGTCATCTTTCTCACCCTACTTCGTAGGCCCCGTGACGTTAGTCGCACTGCTCATGTTTAAATACAGACAATTTCATTGGCTCGTTTAAATGGGGCGGACATCTAACTTGGTGCTTTGGGAACAACTTTCGAACAGGATTATCTCCCTCCAGATATTCGTCCTTTGCGGTTGAAATACATGCCGAATCATAGCGATAAGCCAATGGTAGTGTTAAGTGAAACGTGAAATGCCCATAGCAAGCTAAGATGGTAAGGTAAGTAGGCCTACCGGTAGCCGAAATTCGAGATACTATATCATGCCAATTTCGTGATACTAAGTCGACATTTCGAGTTATCAAGTAATTTTGAGTTACTGCACGCTTCCTGTAGGAGCCTCTCATTTCCAAATCAAGGGCGTAGACAAGTTGTGAAGTTTGGGGGGGCTTAGGGGGAGAGTCTGAGAGGGGGGTATCCCCCCTCGCAGCGTAGATTTTTTTTTGAAAATTGATGGTAAATTGGCGCTCACTGGGAGCATTTGAGCAGTAAAAGTTGAACTTTTTTTTTGCGAAAATCTCTATAACAGTGGCGATCACTACACTGATATACAAGGTGAAATGATCATTCAATCCGGGCTTTGCACTATATTAATTCAAGTTATTTCTTAGATAATACTATTTTGCCTAGATAGCAGGGGCGGGGTTTTGATGCGTGGTTCACCGCATGAGTTCTTGTGGTCGTTCTGAAGTTGCCAAACTTATCAAAAATGTAAACTTAGGGGTCCTTTCTCGGAATAGTAGCGAAAATTATCCAAATTCATCATATTTACACCAGTTAAATAGTGACTTTGTGTCTGGGTTAGATTTTTTACCTATATTTCTAGGGTTTCTCTGTGAAAATTATTCGAGAGTTCGTATCTCTCGTTTGTGAATAAATAAATACGGAACAAATGACTGGGATCTCAATTAAAGAAAAAGTTTATGGTGAAAAAGTTCTGAAAAAATCGTTTCAGCCAACGTGTTGACCTTTTTCGTCCAAATGGGCGATATTTGATTGAATTGGAGCACATTATTCGTTTCTCGGAGAAAATCACACGGGATCTTTGAGTCCGATATCGCCAAACTGTTGCGTTGTTCTCTGACCGATTGCAATTATTCTAGTCCTTCTGGTAAGCATTGTTGATTTTACTTCTCCTGTAATATGCAACAATTGATAAAGATATGTGACAAGCTAAACATTTACTTCTCTGCTATGTTTGCTTTCTGTTTCTTTCTTGCTTTCTTTCCTTTTTTCTCCCTTTTCGTTTTTTTTTTCTTTTCTTTTTGTTATTTTTTTTTTGACGGACGTCAATATTTGGGGGGGCTGAAGCCCCCCCAAGCCCCCCCTTGTCTACGCCCTTGCAAATTCCCCGGTCATGAGTGAGTGAGTGAGTGAGTCAGTCCATCCGAATCCTTTCGTCGGCAAAATAAGGAGAACCGTTGACATCATGATTTTTTGCATGAAGGTGCATTAGGGGACTGTTACTGACAAGTTCTGAGCTGACCTACTTTTGATGAAAATTTGACCTACTTAGGTGACCTATAACATTACGCTTGGGCCCCCAAGTCATCTTCCTCGCCTTACTTCGTAGGTCCTGTGACGCTAGTCACACTACTCATGTTTTTTGTTGACATTAAGTCGACTTAATGACTCCATATTTCGACATAGTATCTCGAAATTACTATCTAAATTTCGCTTTATTATCTCGAAATTCGACTCAGTGACTTGACATTAGGCCTATAAAAAAAAAATTCTCACCATGGCCCATGGACACTTGCATATCTACCATAACAGGAAATGTTTTTTATGTCTGGATAGTACGGTACGGTGAGTCGAAATTCGAGATACTCGACATTTCGAGTTATCAAGTCGAAATTCTGAGTTACTAAGTTAAAATTTCGAGTTAAATTTTCGATAATTCGACATTTGAAAAACGATTCTCATCAAGAGCCACAATATGAATTTATTTGTTCTGTTACTGTGGCTCTTGATGAGAATCGTTTTTCAAATGTCGAATTAGTAACTCGAAATTTCGACTTACTATCTCGACATTTCCAAAAAATATTTCTCACCATGGACCCTAGATGCTTCCGAATTGAAATCGCAGCTACCGGCATATATCGCAGCGCTATGAACAAATTTTTTGAAAGTCCATACGATACGATGTCTATTGCAATCAAATGTAACGTACGTTGATCGAGGGGAGGTTACCCCCACCATACAACAACGCGCATGACATTGACAAATACTTTGGAAACTATATACAAAGACATTGACAAACAAACTTATACAAACTGGCGTTGGCAAGACGAAAAATCTATATAAAAGTGCTATATATTAAAAAAAACTATATTAAATACTCTATTCATTTATCTGGTAAGGGATCAGGCTAGCAGTTTTTTCCCTTTTTTCAAACATTTGGTGAACAAATTTTCCAACAATTAAAGAGGTATCTTCTGGGCATGATAGGGTGAACAAAGTTATTTTTCGAGATCTGTCATTATTGAGAATGCAGGTACCAAAGTTGATTGCTGTTTGACAAAGATTGTTCTGATGGAGAGAAGTGCGGGGCATATGCATAAGAAATGTTTTTCATCTTCCACAAAGTCGAGGTCACAGCATTCACAGGTTCTATTTTGTCGGTCAATTTTCTTAGTTCTACCTTCCTCAATGGCTAGGTTGTGGGAGCTGATTCTGAGCTGAGTGAGTACCTGTCTGAAATTTTAATTTTTAATTGATAAGCAGGCAATTGGTCATCTGTGGATAAATGTGATAGTTGCTTGTAAAATATTAGTTTTTCGCAAGAGTTAATTTTTTCTTGTTTACAGGAGTTATGTTTTGTTAGCATCTTTTGTCGGAGCTTGTCAATTGTGCTTTTATTGACCGCAGCTGATTTGTCGAGATCTACTTTGTAATGTTTAAAAAGGACTGGAATGTAGAGTCATTTTCAGTGGTAATTAGTTTGGAGCAGGTGAATGTATCTTTGAGAAGATCGTTATCTGAGAGAGTTTCGAGTCGTTGCCAGTATTTTGCTATAGTGGCGTTCAAGGTCAATCGCTAGTGAATGACGGCCCAGGTCCTGCTTGCTGGTTACATTAATACTGTATTTATTGATTTTTAGATTAAGTTTGCAGAATTTTTTGTGTAGTTTTCCAAGTTTTCTTTGTCCATCAAATCAAAATAGTGGTGATCATCATGTTTCAGTTTGCACAAGTATTCCATGCCCCAGATCTCACAACTGTACAAAATAATCGGTTTGATCAACATGTCAAATAACTTGTTGTTGGTTGCTGATGAATTGTTTCCATTGAATGATTTGTGAAGTTTAAATAGTGCTTCCAGGGCTTTGTTATATAGTTTTATGTCCAGCTAATATGATGTTATCGATACCACTCATTTCCGTATGTATTTGAGATCCCTATTTTGGTATGAACTCGCAGACGGAAGTTTGTCACATGATCGAAAAGATGGCGACTGCAAAAGCAGCTGTCAAAAGAGAAAGTGACAATTTAATCTTTTAGCACTCGTTTTCGGAACTCATATGGTTATAAAAAGCCCCTTAAAGTCATGAATGGTGAAAAGCGGAGACTGTTGCCACGAGGGGCCCACAGTGTACAGCACCCGGGGTCTATCGATGGTCGCGGGAGATGCAAAGTTCAGCTGGCTTGCGCGGCTATCTTGGTGGCAGAAACTTTTGAGAGGGTCGCTTTTTATTCGGTCGTGGGGAATTTAGTGTTATTTCTGAACAAGGACCCCTATTTGTGGGAGTCGTACAATGCGGCTGGAGCGTCAATGATTCTGACTGGGGTGTCGTTCATAATGTCTCTATTCAGTGGTTGGTTGGCAGACACTATCCTGGGCAAGTTCAGAACCATACTGCTCTCCTTCGTCATATATTTGGCAGGATATACATTTCTACCTTTCTTAGCATTAGATCAGTTAGACGGCGGGAACATGTATGATAGAAATACGTCAATGCCATCCATTTGTGGAGGTAGCCCCACACCGGTACCCAGCTATATCAATACATCTATGGGGTATTCGGCCCTACCACCAGTCGAACCAGCTTCAGGGCATTACAAAAACATCAGCTTACACATTCAGTGGAAGAATATCGAGGACAACTCTCCATTCATAGGTCCATTCCAGGAGAGATGCGCCTGGCTTGTCTATCTAGTGCTTTGTCTTCTTGCCATAGGGACAGGCTCCGTCAAGGCCACTATAGCGCCTTTTGGTGCTGATCAGGTAAACAACATGGAAAGCAACAATACTGCTATATCTATTAAACTTTGGCTGGAGTTAATATAGCAAAGATTTGGGGTAAAACTCAATATCCTCAAAAGGTTGGGGAAAATACCTTGATCGGGGTATTATACCTCGATCAAGGTATAGGCCCATACCTCGATTGGGGTATAGGGCTATGTCAACTTCAGCTTTTATATCTTCATGGAAAATGTGGACATCAACACATACCCAGGGGGGCATGGATCTTTCAACATCTATGGCTTCATTGTCATGATTTTTACAGCAACTTATTGCTTCGTTTAATGTGACTACTGATTCAAATTTGACACTTTAATATTTCAAAAATGGAGCATGGCTTCAAATGACATATTAGGTGAAATTTATTCTGTAAATGAAAATGGCATGTGATGGCATACTTCTATCTCAAAGTCATATCCAAGTTGCATGAATGTAGATGCATTGACTGATGAATAAATTAGATTAAATGCACAATCCCCTAGCATGCACATACATGGCAGGGTCAGAATACCCAGAGCAGAGGTCTGTTTTTCATGTGCACATGCTAGCAGATTAGATTGTGTCTGTCTATTAACCTTGATTTATTAACTAGGCATTGCCTCCCAAAATCCTACAATTTGCGCATGACCTTGAAATGAAAGTATACCATCACATGCCATTTTCATTTACAGAATAAATTTCACCAAATTTGTTATTTGAAGCCATGTTTCATTTTTGAAATATTGATGTAGCTAATTTAAATGATTAGTCACATAAAATGAAGCAATCAGTTGGTGTGAAAATAAGGCAACAATGAAGCCATAGTAGTATGAAGTATGTGTGGATGTCCACATTTTCCATAAATATATACAAACTGTTCAGTTGACATAGCCCTATACCCCAATTGAGGTAAAGGCCTATAATCAAGGTATTTACCCCAACCTGCTCAAGTCCCTCATTTAATAACACCGTGCATGCTATACTGGTATGTGAGATAATTTGCTCCTTTATCACCATGTTCACAGGTCTTAATTACACCAAATCCTTGTCAGATATATTTTTGCAAAGCTCCAACAATCATGACAATTAAAGAACTAATAATAAAATATTTTTAATTATAATTATTAAGTGGTTCAATTTTTAATGTTGTTGAACCCTTTGTGCTATGATTATTGTTTCATGATAACTGATTATCTATCTTTTTAATGTAGTTGATCTGTTATCATATATTGATACAGACATACAGTGATTTATTCAGAGAATTGTTAATACTGTCATATTTCATACCCCTTTTCATTGTATATAGATTAACAAAATTGTCACACAACCCACTACGCCACACTGATGTCTTACTTCATGCAACATGTGCAAATTTAACATTTATCTTCTCTTTCCACAGTTAAAGAATGCAGGCCCTAAAGCAATGAGAGCATTCTTCAATTGGTTTTACTGGTGTGTGAATATTGGAGCCTTTATTGCCCTAGGTGGTATTGCATATGTCCAACAACAGTACAACTTTTTCTATGGGTATATGGCAGGTTGTTGCTGCCTCGGAGCGGCTACATTAATCTTTGTCATAGGTAAACCAGCTTTACTTAGTCCCAGATAAGGCTAACATGTCAAATGAAATTGAAAGGCATCAATACATTCAGTGGGGTGAAGTTCATCCTAAAAATCTTTGTGATGTAGATTCCTGACTTCCTTTATGGAACTCCGGCAGATGTAGACAGTTCGAGATCATGTGGTACAGTCAGCTTGACCGACCTAGTATGGCATATCATGGATATAACATACTGTCACACTAGAATGACTGGGTTGTAAGGTCACTCCAATATACTGTCACACTAGAATGACTGGGTTGTAAGGTCACTCCAACATACTGTCACACTAGAATGACTGGGTTGTAAGGTCACTCCAACATACTGTCACACTAGAATGACTGGGTTGTAAGGTCACTCCAACATACTGTCACACTAGAATGACTGGGTTGTAAGGTCACTCCAACATACTGTCACACTAGAATGACTGGGTTGTAAGGTCACTCCAACATACTGTCACACTAGAATGACTGGGTTGTAAGGTCACTCCAACATACTGTCACACTAGAATGACTGGGTTGTAAGGTCACTCCAACATACTGTCACACTAGAATGACTGGGTTGTAAGGTCACTCCAACATACTGTCACACTAGAATGACTGGGTTGTAAGGTCACTCCAACATACTGTCACACTAGAATGACTGGGTTGTAAGGTCACTCCAACATACTGTCACACTAGAATGACTGGGTTGTAAGGTCACTCCAACATACTGTCACACTAGAATGACTGGGTTGTAAGGTCACTCCAACATACTGTCACACTAGAATGACTGGGTTGTAAGGTCACTCCAACATACTGTCACACTAGAATGACTGGGTTGTAAGGTCACTCCAACATACTGTCACACTAGAATGACTGGGTTGTAAGGTCACTCCAACATACTGTCACACTAGAATGACTGGGTTGTAAGGTCACTCCAACATACTGTCACACTAGAATGACTGGGTTGTAAGGTCACTCCAACATACTGTCACACTAGAATGACTGGGTTGTAAGGTCACTCCAACATACTGTCACACTAGAATGACTGGGTTGTAAGGTCACTCCAACATACTGTCACACTAGAATGACTGGGTTGTAAGGTCACTCCAATATACTGTCACACTAGAATGACTGGGTTGTAAGGTCACTCCAACATACTGTCACACTAGAATGACTGGGTTGTAAGGTCACTCCAACATACTGTCACACTAGAATGACTGGGTTGTAAGGTCACTCCAACATACCGTCACACTAGAATGACTGGGTTGTAAGGTCACTCCAACATACCGTCACACTAGAATGATTGGGTTGTAGGTCACTCCAACATACTGTCACACTAGAATGACTGGGTTGTAAGGTCACTCCAACATACTGTCACACTAGAATGACTGGGTTGTAAGGTCACTCCAACATACTGTCACACTAGAATGACTGGGTTTTAAGGTCACTCCAACATACTGTCACACTAGAATGACTGGGTTGTAAGGTCACTCCAACATACTGTCACACTAGAATGACTGGGTTGTAAGGTCACTCCAACATACTGTCACACTAGAATGATTGGGTTGTAGGTCACTCCAACATACTGTCACACTAGAATGACTGGGTTGTAAGGTCACTCCAATATACTGTTACACTAGAATGACTGGGTTGTAAGGTCACTCCAACATACTGTCACACTAGAATGACTGGGTTGTAAGGTCACTCCAACATACTGTCACACTAGAATGACTGGGTTGTAAGGTCACTCCAACACACTGTCACACTAAGAATTACTGGGTTGTAAGGTCACTCCAGCATACTGTCACACTAGAATGACTGGGTTGTAAGGTCACTCCAACATACTGTCACACTAGAATGACTGGGTTGTAAGGTCACTCCAACATACTGTCACACTAGAATGACTGGGTTGTAAGGTCACTCCAACATACTGTCACACTAGAATGACTGGGTTGTAAGGTCACTCCAACATACTGTCACACTAGAATGACTGGGTTGTAAGGTCACTCCAACATACTGTCACACTAGAATGACTGGGTTGTAAGGTCACTCCAACATACTGTCACACTAGAATGATTGGGTTGTAGGTCGCTCCAACATACTGTCACACTAGAATGATTGGGTTGTAAGGTCACTCCAACATACTGTCACACTAGAATGACTGGGTTGTAAGGTCACTCCAACATACTGTCACACGAGAATGACTGGGTTGTAAGGTCACTCCAATATACTGTCACACTAGAATGATTGGGTTGTAAGGTCACTCCAACATACTGTCACACTAGAATGACTGGGTTGTAAGGTCACTCCAACATACTGTCACACTAGAATGACTGGGTTGTAAGGTCACTCCAATATACTGTCACACTAGAATGACTGGGTTGTAAGGTCACTCCAACATACTGTCACACTAGAATGACTGGGTTGTAAGGTCACTCCAACATACTGTCACACTAGAATGACTGGGTTGTAAGGTCACTCCAACATACTGTCACACTGATATTCCACTTGTTTTGGTTGATGGGGTAGATATAACATCATATTACATTTTAATGTAACATTCATCTTCTAGATCTCTTTTCACATGCTCCTTGCTTATTCATATATAATGAACATTCTCTAATTAAGTTGATTGTATCCGATAAACTTGATGTATAGTCTTGAACAGAGATTCGATCAATTAATCCACCCAGTGAAAGAACATTTAATCGGCTTGACTACATCACTTTTGTTCTGTTCCTAGGTTGTGTCACATATATTAAGAAACCTGCCTCAGGCAGTATCCTCACCAATGTCTGTAAGGTTTTATGTGACTCCTGTCACTCTTCTCGTGGGACGGGTCTCCCAGACACAGATTGGATGATCAACACGTAAGCAAGATGAATATGTCAGAGTAATAACAGCTTTATATAAGTGTACAAAATAAAATAGTTGAAATACTTATATATAAGCTTATACAGGAAACCTGGAATGAATATAATTTTATAAACTTATATGAATAATGGAAGAAACATTACCCCATCAAATGTGGGCTAGAATAACTTTCGAACTTAATTGTCAGACTTTCTAAATTAGTCTGGCTCCAACCATTATTTTCAATGTCAAATACATGTATTTTGATATATATTTGGCAGATTCCACTGAAAATCAGTCCATTTACTTCCATTTTTCCATCTCACTCGATAAAATAACATTAGTAACATTAAAATATGATATATAATTTGTCACACATAATATGGCTGGAGATTTAGTGCACAGGTTTGATATTTATGAGAAAAACACCCAAATTTACTGTGTCCAAAGGATTTTATCCAGTTTTTACCCCTCAGCCCATAGGGCTGTGGGGTCTTATCGTTGCTATGTACGTACGTCTGTCCGTCCGTCCTAGCATCCGTCCGTCAACATGTTCTTGTCCGCTGAATATCTGCAGATCTATGAAGTCGGGCCTGACCAAACTTTGGTGAGAGCTTCCTGAATGTTGACTGATGAAATGAGTAGATTTTCAGATGGCTATGATGATTTCGTGATTTTTAAATTTTTTTTGGTATTATTTATTGATGGCTTAGCTTTTGCACGTTATCTATGCCCATCGGGAATCCTTGGTTGCATGTTTCAGTGTGAATTTTGAAGGTTCCCTGATACAAGAAAGCCTGGTCCATTCAAGATTCTCATTCAATGAAGGACAACATTTTTCTTTAATTTTGCTATTAAATCATTCTATTCTAAATCATTCTATTCTACATCATACGATTTATCCTAAAACTTTTGCATGAACCATATTTATGTCCACACATTTAACTGGTACAACATAATGCTTCAATTTTTGTCACCAAACATGTTACTGTACCTTGGAAATAATTTAAAACGAGTGATTAGGAGAGCCCATTTTTAGCCTGACTCGGGGCAATTTTGAACCAGTTTGCATACCTGGAGCTTATTCCCCCCCCCCTAATTAATGATAAGGGTGGGCCTGTGTCAATCAGTGTGTTTACTTGTTATCACACTTGTGCAATGCATAAATTACCACTAACAGAGCTACACTTTCCTGCATGCTGTAATCCCAGCACACCACTCACGTGAAACCGAAGTCTGTTATATACGGTATCCAGGGATTTTTTGCAGGTTCCGATCCCAAACTCCCAGTTCCTTTTCATCATTCATTATTGAGGGTCCAATTTTTTTAAGTGAATTTCGGCGCAAAGAGCCTGTGATCAATCACAAAACAGAGGTTTATTAACATGAAATTCAATACCCAGCTATGCAATCGGATTGATATTGAGGCTCCCAGAAGCTTTTTCTATGAGTATTTCCTTCAGAAATCCTTTCAAATTGAACAGCAACAACACTTTCGTTTTTTGTTTCATTTGAGTTCTGGGCGCCCATATGTTTTCCGAAACAAAATTGACTCGAGATGCAGCCCTGATCCTACTTCACTAAAAAAAAAACAGGCTGAGGGGTCCACGCACCTTTTAGGTGCTTGCCTGCAATTCATGTTTTTATCATTAACTGTGTTTCCATCCAAGATGACATTGGCAATTTTCCAATTTTACAAAGAGAAGTATGAATTCTATTTGAGTGATGATTCAATTTCCAGACATTGACCAAATATTATTTTAAATTATATTCCCAAAATGTTTGTTGCATGGGTTTCCTAGTATCTGTTAAAATATGAGTATATTTGTGTATTGATGGATAAAATTACAACCGCAACAAAAATATGTTAAGTGAATATAGTAATTTCCAAGAGCTTAAATTCAGATTAGTGGTAAACTTGGGAGTTTGTCATGTGTTGCTATATATTATCCGTCTGCAGTTCTGCCACTCAGGGTGGCATTAGAACAACTATTTTAGTTTGTGAGAATTTAATATTGTTGATATTGTCTCTTCATCTCAAAAGTTTGATAGACGGGACGAAAATGACATTAGCAACAATTGTTCTTCTTCCTATATCTTCTGCTTAATAAGTGGTTGCTCCATTACCATTCTAATGGCAAATCTGCAGATGGATAATGAATCTGAACCCCTAAAAAATTCTCGGGTTTATTATCAATCTGAATTTAAGCCTCTAAAAAAAATGTCGCTAATGTCACTGGACCACGGGGGATATTAAAAATAATAGGTATATAACTATATATAATATACATAAGGGGAGTGCAGTGAGATGGCGGACACCCCCCGAAATTGCGTATGGACCCTCCATAGCCAGATGAAAAAACACCGACAAACTGCACTTTCTTTCACGCTACATGCTCCAATAAACGAATTTCAGACACCTAAAACGATAAAGACAGTAATGGGTCACATCAACTTACCCCAGGTTAATCACAGAAATGGGAAACCTGTCATTTCGATCACACACAATACAACGAAATGCTGCCTACACGCCAAGCCAGTCCCAATACCGCGAAATGAAAGTGGTCACAACCTTCACCTGGTTTGACCTCGGACTGGACCGCAAAATGTCAAGTTGACACTGATTGACATTCAGTGGACAGTTTCAGTTGCATGCGATCTAGCATGGCCCAACAAGCTTTCCAAAAATGGTATATTTGGAGAGCTTCGTTCTGCTTCTCATTCAATCTGTATCCTACTGGAAAAACACGAGGTTTTACAAAGTGGCCTGGTGACAGTGAGGTGACAATCCCAGTCCGAGGTCAAACCAGGTGAAGGTTGTGACCGCTTTCATTTCCCGGTATTGGGACTGGCTTGGCGTGTAGGCAGCATTTCGTCGTATTGTGTGTGATCGAAATGACAGGTTTTCCATTTCTGTGATTAACCTGGGGTAAGTTGATGTGACCCATTACTGTCTTTATCGTTTTAGGTGTCTGAAATTCGTTTATTGGAGCATGTAGCGTGAAAGAAAGTGCAGTTTGTCGGTGTTTTTTCATCTGGCTATGGAGGGTCCATACGCAATTTCGGGGGGTGTCCGCCATCTCACTGCACTCCCCTTATGTATATTATATATAGTTATATACCTATTATTTTTAATATCCCCCGTGCACTGGACATACTTGTTGCTAATGTCATCTTGTCTATCAACTAACAAATATCCTTCTATTTTCACATAAGGATCGAATGCCATGCAACATGGGCTTTTGGAATATTATTTTGAATAACACTAATCTAAATATGGTAGCTTAATTTCTACATTTGAAGGATAATTAAGTATATTCGAGAACTGTGATGTTGTTAATTTGATCTTGAATGGACTGACATTATCAACAGTTTAAGGATACTGAGCGCTGCTGCACACACTTTACATGTAGTTTTACACACTCCCCAGAAGTTCTCTTTATACAGCTAAAGGTAGGCCTCATAGCTATGGGAATGTATATATTTGTTGAAAGTGCATTTCTTAAGGATTCAAACTATATAAATTTGTTCGCTGTAAACTGGTAGTTTGTGAACATATACGGATTAAAATATTAAATGCTATTTTCAGAAAAGTATTCAAGTTATCGTTACTTACATCGTCATTTCCTGTAGAAAACAACTCCAACAGGAAATCCGTGTCTGAGTTTTATCAATTTTTGTCTAGTTCTCATTCTATTGACATTTAATGGAATGTTTCTTTACAAAATCGAGCAATTCACAGTTTTGAACTTTGAAGTTCAATCAAATGTCAGTAGAATAAGAACTAGACCAAAATTGACAAAACTGAGACAGAATTTCCTGTTGGAGTTGTCTTCTACAGGAAATGATGATGAAAGTTATGGTAAGTGGAATCCTTTTTTCAAAATACCCATTTTAGAAAGAAAGCTCATTTTTTTGGGTAAAATTTGAATATCTTCACAACCTTCAACTTTACAGTGAACACATTTATAAATTTGTAATCCTTAAGAAATGTGCTTTCAACAAATATATACATTACCATACATTGTAGCTATAAGGCATACTTTCAGCTGCATAAAGACAAATTCTAGAGGGTGTGTAAGAATGTCTGCAGGAGAGCCCAGTATAATGATGACAAATAATCAGCTTGCCGATATGTATGTTTATCGAATGAACGTATGTTCTTTGAATTCTTTGGTGTATTTTACTTTATGCATACCACTTTGACCTCATATTGAATGTATATAATAAATGTTGCTAATGTCATTCTGTCAGCTGAGATGGAACTGATGAAAAAAGTGGACTAATTTTCAGTGGAATCCACCATTTTCATGATTATTATTGAATCAGGAGGTGAAATATTAATTGTTTGCTTTATCACCTCTCTCATGTTGATGTTAAGAGTATTTTATTTGCATTTTTATGGATATATATATATATATGCTTGTATTTAATTTGGATGAGACACGTTTGTTCTTAACAGAGACATGCCAAAGCCAGGTTTCCTGGACCAAGCCAAAGTTCAGTATGGTGGCCGCTTCACAGATGGTATTGTGGAAGATGTGAAGTCCTTGTTAAAGATCCTCTGTGTATTCATTGCTCTTATCCCTTACTGGATGGTCTATTTCCAGGTATGAATTAAAGCTACCTAGACATGCCCAGACTACAAAACCTGCCGAACTTCTACATTAATTGAATGATTCGGGGCAGAAATCCAACCATTGGAGGAAGTTTTATAGCATGGCAGTTGCATGTTCCAAAGCAGCACCTTATATTTCCTGCAGGCTGGCTGATAAAGTAAACACTGTCATAATTAAATCTCTGTTTGCTCACCCAAAAATATTGGGGTGTTCCAATTTATTAGAATGGAAAGTCAATTGAATTATACAAAAAATTGATGTATACATGCAGCCAGTTTCTTCTACATTTAATTGATCAAATTTATAGGATAGACTTTTAAACATTCAAGACCGAATCTAGAGTTGATTGAATGTTAAGGAGATTGAAGTTTTAGAGTGTTATCCATATATAAGCCTATACTGTGATTTACCGTTTAAGACTTGTGAGTTCATTAGAGCATTTCCACAAAGTGGATGCTCTTATGTTTTCATGAGAAACGGCTCCGGATCCGCCGGCGCCGCCGCCGCGACTTCAAACGTGAATATCTCTGAAACCGTTAAACATTTTCGGGTCAAACTTTGTGTGCTATCTCCTTAGGCCTGGAAAATTTGTCTGGTTGTGTTTTGATAGCCGCTGCTCACCACTAGGTGGCGTTATAGTCAGAGCATAGGTGAACCTTTCTGTGACGATTTCGTCTGAACAGCTTGCCTGATTTCTTTGAAATTTTATTACAATGGTCTTGAAGGATAGGCAATGTGCTGAAAAGGTTTTGGTGTAGCTGGCATAATTTTTAAGGCAAGTTTTTTGCGTCTCAAAAAAAAAAGTTTTTCGTGAAATGAAAATTTACCAATTCGCTTGGAGAAATATTTAAAAACTGTTCTATTCTAGGCTGCCAAGCATAAATATAGGATTGCTGACATGATAATTCCCTTTTGGTGGGAACCAAATTGCCATTCAAATGAAATATCTCAATTATCTGACTTAACATCAAAACCTTCTTGACCATTATCATGATTAATTTTTTTTTTCATTGAACTCTTATGTGTCTTCTCCCTAAGGCATTAGATTTCACCTGCTTGTTTTTCGTGGTATTTGGTCATCACTAATATAGACTTGAATTCAGGTCAACATGTATAACATGATATCTTCTAAACAACTTGTTTGATTTCCATGAAATTTGAGTATAATGATCTTGCAAGACAGGCAAAGGACTGACAAGATTCTGGTGATGTTGGCGAAAACATGAAGGCACGTTTTTGCGTCTCAAAATGAGATTTTTTTCACAAAAATGGAAATTTACTTCTTTGAATCAGGAAAAAGTAATTCTAATTTGCCTAACATGAATATAACATTCCCAATGTTATAATTCACATCCCTTGTAAGCCAAATGGCCATTTTTTTAATACGTGAAATTCTCAGGACTTAGTCCAATACCTACATTCCCCGGCCAGATCTGGGGATTTTGCTTCATCGTGTAGCTTTGTGATATTTGTTCATCATTGGGTAGCACTGCAGACAGTAGACTTATACAGCACAAGTTTATATTGTGATCTTGTTATACAGACAAAGGATTTTAAAAAATTGACCTCTCATATGGATTTCGTGACCCATCAACATAATGCTTTATTTATATTTCATAATGCATTCTTTTTTTACAATTCATAATTTAATTAACATTATAGTTTTAAAATGGATTGAAAGGACATTGGTGCTGCTAGCACTGGCATATATGTGGCAGTGGGGGTTTTTACAGCTACACTATCAGCTAGGCCTACATAGTGTATACCTGTACATGTATGTTGTGCATTAAAGTGGTTAATCTGAAGTGGTTGACTTATTGCATAATGCAATAACATAAGGGGCCTAGTGCTTGTGTCAACAAAGTAAACAGAATCAGTGCTTCTCTCTCCAATACTGTGGGTACGGCGCATCACGTTGGGCACACCGGTTCTCGTCAGATCACCGAAGTTAAGCAGCGTTGAGCTCGGTCAATACTTGGATGGGTGACCGGGTGCTGTACTGACTGGGCTGATCAGTGTCCAGAATAATAGGAACTGTGGACACTCTCGTGTTCTGGCACATGTAGGCACCGTCGTGATATGACTGAAACAATGTTGAAAACGACGTTAAATCCTACTCACTCACTCACTCACTCTCCAATACTGATAATAATAATCTGATCCTGTTTGAACAGTGGTATGGTTATCCCAATAACACTTGTTTAGTCTCAAGTGACTTTGAAGCCCTTGGCTTCCAGATGTTTGGAGAAGCATTCTGGCCAATTTTCAATGAGTAAAATCACAAATTAACACTTCGTTAATGCTCATTTGTTTTTTGTTCATCTGAAGATCCCCAGAATTTGCTTGAAACTTGAGGGATGAAATGTCACATACATGTACCATTGCATTTTGACAGCATAGTTATACAACTGTTAACTATTTTTATGCGATCGCTTTGTCCGTCCGTCCGTCCGTCTCTCCGTCTGTCCGTCCGAGTTTCTTGTCCGCGCGATATCTCGGTTAATATTTGATGGACAGGATTGAAACTTGCATGGAATGTGGCCAGTACCTCGTAGTTGTGCACCGTAGAGTTTTTTTCCGAGTTCCGGTATAATTTTCAAAAGTTATGGCCCTTTTACTGAAATCTCTGTGAATGGGACTTGTCAGGGCTGGATCTTGGTTAATATTGTATGGACAAGTATGAAATTTGCATGATATGTGGTCAGTGCCCCACAGTTGTGCAGCGTAAAGTTTCTCCCCGTTTTGCTTTTATTTTCAAGAGTTATGGCCCTTTGTTCCTGAAATCTCCGTGAATTGGGACTTGTCCGGGCTGGATCTCGGTTAATATTGTATGGACAATTATGAAATTTTCAGGATATGTGGTCAGTGCCCTGTAGTTGTGCAGTGTGAAGTTCCTCCACCTTCGCATATATTTTCAAGAGTTATGGCCCTTTTTTTCTTCAAATCTTTGTGAATTGAGACTTGTCCAGGCTGAAACTTGGTTTGTATGGACAATTAGGAAATTTGCAGGATATGTGGTCAGTGCCCTGTAGTTGTGCAGCGTGAAGTTTCTCCGCGTTTCGCTTATATTTTCAAGAGTTATGGCCCTTTTTTCTTGAAATCTTTGTGAATTGGGACTTGTCCAGGCTGGATCTCGTTTAATATTGCATGGACAAGTATGAAATTTGCATGATATGTGATCAATGCCCCATAGTTGTGCAGTATGAAGTTTCTCTGCTTTCGGTTATATTTTCAAGAGTTATGATCCTTTGTTTATCAAACCTAAGTGAATGGGATATATTTATTTGTCCAGGCTGGATCTCAGTCCATAACCGATTTGGACCAGGAAAATGGCTATATATATGTCATTCTACATTCCAAAGCAGACCACATAGGTCCTGAAGTATGAAATTGCCCCAAAAAGAGTTAATTGGGTGCAAAATTCAAAGTTTACTGATCGCTTCATAATTTTACCACAATATACTCCCAAGGAATGTAGGTCTCATTTTCGGATTGGTCGAAAGCCCCGGCGACCATCTTGCATCAAAACATTGTATTATCACTTGTTGGTCGATACTTTGAATATGTATTATGCGAGGCATCGCAAAAAAATTGACTGAAATAGAATTTTCATAATCATCAAGGCCTCCACCAATACAGAACAGAACAATGTTGGGGCAGTGTCGGATTAAAGCGGAAGGGGGGGCATACAATTGAGCAATCTCTGATTGCTTCCTTCCTGTGTTTAGACTGAAAAATTGGAAAGATTTTTGAAGTGGAACTTCTACATTCCTGCTACATGGCACATCTCACCTGGGAAATTTTTGTATATAATTTAAGTAAAATGGTTCTGGTGCATTTTGACAGAATATTTAGACTTCGAAGACAATATGGAATGATGCCTCAAATGGAACTGAATTGTCCATGTCATCTGTGTCTCTATCTGTCTGTCTGTTCATCTTTCTGGTCATACCACATATGCAGATAGTGATGGATCAGAAGCCTTATGAAAATGACTTCACCTGTTTTATTAAAGGTGAAATGCAAAGGTTTTTAGATTCTCCTTTTCACACTTTATAAAGGTTGAATAATGATAGAAATACCAGTCTATCTACTTCACTTGGTTTAATTTGAATTATCTTGTCTGCTAGAATCTTTTTAAAAGTTGGTACCCCTAGCACAGCTGAATTCAGATCTGCAAAACGTCATCGCTTATCTTTCCTTGATTGTGACGTCACGTCAGACATGTCAGACCAGCCGCCCGGAGACTGAACGTTACAAGTATTGACGCCCGGCCAGATGGTCTGATGTGACGTCACAAACGAACGTCAAACAAGGGCAGATAAGCGATGCGGATTTCATTTCTGAAATCGGCCGGGCTTGAGCTGCCAACTTTGAAGCACTTTTCAAAAGCTACCAGGAGACAAAATACTTCAAATAATACCAAACAGAGTATTTGGGCTGATATTTCCATCATTCACTAGCCCGCGAAGAATATAAATAGGGAAATATGAAAACCTTTGCATTTCACCTTTAAGGTTAAATGTAACATTAGCAGTAATTTTTAAAGAAGTTAAGACAGGCTCTCCAAATTCATAATACATGTGCAATTTGTGACTGACTAGAAGCCATCCAGTTGACTAAACCTATTTTTTTCATACTTTATATTATGATATAACATGAAATATAGCTTGGCTTTCTAAATTAATACCACATATCCAACTGATGATGGACCCGGAGTGCATGAATATGTCTGACTTCAAAAACTGTATGTTTTGTCACATACTTTTAGCTGTCAACAAACACTTAAAATCTAACATTCTTATCATCAACATTGTGGTTGTTCGCGTGTGTTGCAACAGCCTCATGCTTCAACAGTAAATTAAACCATGACATATCGGCTGAACTGGTGAAACATCCACCATTTCCAAGCTCTGACGTACCACGTCACTGTGGGTACCATGACACAGTGATAGATCACACAGTCAGTGAAGGTTCCCGATTTATGTTGAATGCCGTTGTTGCCTAAGTACTATTAGCAGCATTGCTTCAATGCATTTTGCTGAGAAGAACAGGACTTTCATAATGTGATGTTTAGCACTGTAATATATCACTTGTCTTTATTGCACCATGTACATGTAAGCAACCTGTCTGTGTCTTGTGCGCTGTCCTCAGTGTTTTAGGGTGGATGGAGGGTGTCTGGTTCCATGCTGCTTCAAAGATTTCTTCTTTTAGCAGGAACACAACTGGGCTGGTTGGTTCTTAGTTGGTGGATAAAGCTAAAATATTGTTGAAAGCAACGTTAAATTCTGTTCACTCACTCACTGTAAGCGACCTGTGTGTGTCTTGTGTGCTATCCTCAGAGTGGTGGATGGAGGTTATCTGTTTCCATGCTGCTTCAAAGATGTCGTCGTTAAAGTAACAGGAATGCAATTTCACTTGGCTGGGTGGTGCTTAGTTGGTTCGTTGCGATATAGCTGAAATATGGTTGAAAGTGACGTTAAATTCTATCCACGCACTATTAGCAGCATTTTACAACAACAACAGTTCGCGGACTTCCAGTTGTCTCATTTTCATTTGCTGGCATTGTTTCAGATAGAATACAACAGCTTATTTCATACAATCAGGAATGAAAAAAAAGGTTGAAATCTTAATGTTCCAACTTTCGTAGAGAAATGAAAGGGGAAATTTGAAATTTTATTTTTATCCTGATATTTAATTTTTCAATGTTGGCGGGTCCGTGAAACACAAAATTAAGTTTTGTACTGCCTCACACTGGATTTCGCCCATTAGTAAAGAAATCCCTTCTCAGAGGCGCTACTACCAGGGATGATTCTCGATTACTCATCCTCCATGGGTATATGCCCCACCCTCTGTCCCATTCTTAAAAAAATTGCCACATCTATTATGTAGAGGGTGTGCCCATTTTAGGGAGATCTAAACCCTGTGAGTACCAATTTATGTGTTACACATGTATTCGGGGAAATGCTCTTCGCCCGTGTTTCACACGAGCTTTCATTGATTATAGAAATCGACACACTTCTCAGATATACTCCACATGTACACATTTGATGCACATCTCCATGGATGACCAAAGTTTAGTTATTCCCTCATCCATCATGTCCATGGAAATGAATAAACTAGTGAAAAGCTGGTAATTTTTGAGAAATTCAACAGATCACTTGATGAAGCTTCCGGCATGAGAGTCAAAAACTTGTGCATTAAGTATGTGTATATGGAGTATATAGCTCAGAAGTTTGTCTATTTCTATATTCATATGTTTACTGTTTAGAATTTCCATCTTAGCATACATGTTAAGAGGGATAAAGAAAACCGAACTGTCCACCACTGCACAGTTAGTATGAAATCAACTGAACCATTCTCCTATCCTTTGCAGATGGAGACTACATTTGTGATTCAGGGTTTACACATGAGACTGACGTTTAATGGGAAACCAGATGCCAGTGGCAAGATTGTAGAATACCCCCAGGTACTATATATACATATTTGTTGTCCCCCGACACCCGAACGGCTAAAGCGGGACTATAGTATTGGGGTCCGTCCGTGCATTTGTCCGTGCGTCCATCCGACTTTGTTTCTGGACAATAACTTAAGAAAAACTGAACGGATTCTTTTCAAATTTGGTTTGTGGGTACCCCGCCTCAAGATCTCACTGGGGATTGTTTTTCGCACCGATCTGCCTGTAGGTGGCACCACCTGAGCGGCAAAGTTAAAATTTCATTTCCGGACAATAAATTTCGAAAAACTGAATGGATTCTTTTCAAATTTGGTTTGTGGGTACCCCGTCTAAGATCTCGCTGGGGATTGTTTTTCGCACTGATCCGCCTATAGATGGCCCCACCTGGGGGCTAATTAAAGATTTCGTTTCTGGACAATAACTTTCAAAAACTGAACGGATTCTTTTCAAATTTGGTGTGTGGGTACCTCTCCTCAAGATCTTGCTTGGGATTGTTTTTGGCACCGATCTGCCTATAGGTGGCGCCACCTGGGGGCAAAGTTAAATTTTCGTTTCCGGACAATAACTTTAGAAAAACTGAACGGATTCTTTTCAAATTTGGTGTGTGGGCTCCTCGCCTAAAAATCTCGCTTGGGATTGTTTTTCATGATGATCCACCTTTATATGGGTGGCGCCACCTGGAGGCAAAGTTAAAATTCTGTTTCCGGACAATAACTTTTGAAAAACTGAACGGATTCTTTTCAAATTTGATGTATGGGTACCTCGCTTCAAGATCTTGCTAGGGATTGTTTTTCGCACCAATCTGCCTTTAGGTTGCACCACTTGGGGACCAAAGTTAAATTTTCATTTCCAGACAATAACTTTAGCAAAATTGAATGGATTTTTCTCAAATTTGGTATGTGGGTACCTCACCTCAAGATCTTGCTTGGGATTGTTTTTGACGCCACTTCACCTATAAGCGACGCCACCTGGGGGCCAAAGTTAAAGTTTCGTTTCCGGACAATAACTTTTGGAAAACTGGTTTCTAAATCTTCAGTATGTGTTTTTGTTTTCATATAATATCTTCTGAAATCCTGGCCGGATTAGGAAAAATTCGGTAATTGTGGGTACCTTGCTACTGGATCTCACTTGGGATCGTTCTGCATGCTGGGTACTGAAAGTTATGGTTCCAAGTCGAATCAATTGTTTCAACGTCGGGGGGATTTGAACCCCTCGGGTTTTCATTCAGTTTGTTTTTCTCGTCCATCAATTGCATGGATTATTGATTAGTCCTTCATCCCAAACAGAAACAGGGCTTATTTTAGGATGAACCTCGACCCACAGTATAGAAAATTTTCATTGTGATTTTTTTGTTAGACCAGACATAGACGCATCCTTATAGGGTGGGTGGCCAGTCTGAAACATGGGTAGGTAGTGTGCTAGAGGCAATTATAGTGGATCAGGGAACTTGTCAAAAAACTAAAAAATTAGGGGGTAACATATGACAACATATTTCCATTTCTACTGCTTTTTATGTTACATGTAAGGTTTCATTATGAAGGTATGCATATGGGCTATCAGCTGATGGAAGATTTATTTTGATTGGTCAAAGCCAGTCCGTTATATAGGTTAGTCATGCTAGCAGGTCATCACCGTGATTTCAGAATGACAAATAGTGTATGTGTTCAATATTATCAGCTAGCTATGTACACTGGAAAAGACACCAATATAAAAAAAATTACACCTGTAGATTCTCTACAGACCATGTGCAATTTTTTGACGAAATAATTTTATCTTCTTCCTTCAACTACTTCTTCCTCAAATTTCTCACAGATCGAAATAATTTTGAATAAACATGAAATTTAGGGTAGATGGTCAGATTATTAAACGTGTACTAAAATATATTGACCAAATATTGCAATTAAGATATCATTGTGAAGGTAAGTGTATGGATAATGGTCTACATGGTTCAGAAACGTTTACTATTGCAGACTGGTGCCAGTTATCCAGGTGAGAAGGTCACAATACTGTCATGTACTGTACTGTTCTGTGGAATTTTTTCCCATGAGAAGTCATTATGATTTGTTAATTATAATCCATTGTATGGATCAAAAGGTCACAGCATCACTTTGAAATGAACATAAGGTACGTGGCATGGTTAGGCATAATACATTTCATAATATTCCACTTTCTAAACTGCCTCGGATGTCACAAATAAGACAGCATTGTGAAGGAAGCTTATGTTTTAATGAGCGCTTATACTGTCCATTATTTTTGTCAATGTGTCACTGAATTTAATTTAAAGTCTGCAAGGGAAAATATATAACAAAATATAACCAGTTTGTTCACAAGTATTTGTTAAAATAATTTCATCATATTCCTAGACATAGTCCATCTCCAGAACATTATAACTAATAGAGGTTCGGAATTGATGTTCTGGGTTAAATTATGTAGTTCAGTTAGTACTGTTAGGTCACCAACCCAATCTGCAAAATAAGGGTATAGTTTTGTTAGTTATGGCATCTGCATATAATAAATACATATAATAAAGACTATCTGTTGGCCATGTACCAGTATGTGGTATGATGTTCCCGTATCTGCCTGACATGGTTTCCTTTATGTAATGTTCTGGACATCAACATGGATTTTGGATTTATCTAGCTTTCTGAAGTGGAAAGCTTTCTGAAGTGGAACTTATGCTTTCCTGGGGGGGATTTGGTTTTAATGTCACACTAAAAGGCCTATAATCTTTCTTCTCTTTTTGAAATGAGAAGATAAACTCCATCATTATTTGGTCAAAAATAAGTTTTAATTTTCCTTTTGTAATGTACTTACTTCACAACCAGGTAGCAGTAGCTTGGCTGTGTCTGTTTGATGTGGTCTTTCTCATCATGCTGATTCCTATCATGGACCGGTTAGTGTACCCACGTCTGGACAAGGCTGGCTACCATTTCAGTATGATCAAACGTATGATGCTGGGAATGGTGTTTGCCACCATGGCCGTCGCTGTAGCTGGAGGTGTGGAGACTCACAGACTGAACACCTTTTGGCCGAACAACTCCAACCCATTCCAAAATGCTTGTATTTTCCAAAAAATGGGTAGGTAGATATACAGATGAACATGTTATTCTCTCTTGTTTTGGTTTTCAAAATCATGACAAATTATAGAATGTCATAAATATTAAATCTTTCAGGGCAGTAGGGATGAGATTTGGAATAAGCATTGCTTCTTTTCTCTGTCGAGTCTTTTAAAGGGGAATAACTCTTGACAGCAGCATCATTGATACATGTATTTCAAATATTCTCACGGCTGTAGTAGAAGCAAAGGCGTTGCAGTGATTGTCCAAGATAAAAATATAAGATTGAATAAAATATCTACAGACCCAGAGGGCAGATATATAATAGCGGAAATAGAAAAAAACCAAGAACATTTCACTGTTGTGAACATTTATGCTCCGAACTCAACTGCTGATCGTCAAACTTTCTTTGATAACCTCTATACGAACTTATTCGCAAATTTCAACTGTCAAAATTTACTCATAGGCGGTGATTTTAACACTGTCATAAATCCGATTTTAGACAGAAAGAGTCCTGTGGACATAATAAACACTCTTGCAAGCGTTCAAACTTGCCCAAAATTACATGACATTATGAAGGACTTAAACCTGGTTGACTCTTGGCGCCACAAGCACCCTCAAAAAAAGGCATTTACATGGAAAAGAAACAATGACACCAAATCAAGAATAGACATGTGGATGATTTCTACAAACTTGACGAATGTTTTGTCAGAATCCGAAATAATTCCAGGCTTACGATCAGATCATAAAATAATAAATATCCGACTTGAATCTCAATATAAAAAATTTAAACCTAATTTTTGGAAATTTAATAATGCATCAGTTGTTACAAGACGAAGAATATATACAATCTATAGAAAAGCTTTGTGACGACATTAAACAAGAGTGCGAAAATTGGAATCCCTGTTTGAGGTGGGATTGGTTAAAGTTCAAAGTTATGGAACTGAGTATAGACACTTCAAAAAGGAATTTGAAAAATGCATTAAAGCACGAAAATGAGCTAATTAAATCTCTCTCCATAATAGACAGTCGTTTAATAGATGAACCCGACAACCGCCAACTTCATATAGAATATGCCCAAACAAAAACAGAACTTGAACAAATTTATGAGAAAAAGGCCAAGGGCTCCTTTATCCGCTCAAAATGTAGATGGCTTGAAAAGGGAGAGAAAAGCTCCAGATATTTCTATAACTTAGAAAAAACAAAAAACACAAAGAATCATATCACTCAATTGATAAAAACAGATGGGCTTGAAATAACAGAAGAAGCAGATATTCTAAATGAATTGGAATCATATTATTCAAAATTATACCAGTCAAAATTGCAGAACTCTCCTGGTCGCGTAGAAGATTTTCATACAGCCTTCCCAAATTCAGTACCAACGCTTCCCGAAGAAGATCGTGACAACTTAGAATCTCCTATCACAGAACTTGAATTTCAAGAAGCTTTATTTGGTATGCAGCTAAACAAATCGCCAGGTTGTGACGGGTTAAGTGTTAATTTTGGAATAAAATAAAGATAATGTTCATTTCGTCCGCTCAGGAATCATTACAATCGGAAACACTTAGTGTATCCCAGAGAAGAGGGATAATCTCCCTCATTGAAAAACCCGGAAGAGATTTGAAATATTTAAAAAACTGGCGGCCGATATCGCTTTTGAACGTGGATTACAAAATCATTTCTAAAGTATTAGCTAACAGAACTAAACCCCTATTGAATAACCTTATTCACCATTCTCAAACCGGTTTCGTTAAAGGTCGGTTTATAGGAGAAAATATTCGTTTTTTACTGGATATTTTAGTACAAGATCATTTCTCGAATAATTGGTTACTATCCCTAGACATCGAAAAAGCGTTTGACTCAGTTGAATGGTCATATATGTCTTACGTATTAGAAAAGTTCAATTTTGGTCTAGTTTTTCGGAAATATGTTCACACGTTATACAATGGAGCAAAAAGCTGTGTTATTAATAAGAACAAATCGTGCAAGTGGTTCGATCTGCATCGAGGAACGAGACAAGGGTGTCCATTTTCACCATACATATTTATTTTGTGTATAGAATTGATTAACAACGAAATTCGTAAAGACAAAACTATCAAAGGTATATATGTTGACAAAGAAGAAGTCAAGGGAGTTTTTTATGCAGATGATTCAAATTTAACATTAAAAGACATCTCCTCTGTAAGAAATGTTATATCCAAATATGAATTTTTGGGGAAATTTTCAGGGCTCTGTTTAAATATATGCAAAAGTAAATTATTTCCTTTCTCCAAAAAGAAGTTCAAACACATAAATGTACCACAGCTTACAGTCACTAATGATTTGAAAATACTGGGTACTTTAGTTAGCCATGATAAAAATTCAGCACTAAAAGAAAATTTAGATAGCACGTTGGGGAAAGTCCGTAAACGCTTTCAGATCTGGTCGTCCAGAGATATTACTTTATATGGAAGATCACTTCTGGCAAAAGGTGAAGGTTTGTCAAGGCTTACACACCTAGCGTCGGTGTTACCAATCCCTAAACAGTTCATTTCTAATGTTAATACAGAGATATTCCAATTCATTTGGAACTATCGTCAAGAAAAAGTTAAGAGAAGTCTTCTGTGCTGCAGTGTTGAAAACGGTGGAATAAAAGCCAGAGACTTCGACACGCACAACAAGGCAATGAAATTGGTGTGGTTAAATAGATATTTTGCTGATAGGCCTTCGTGTTGGAAATTAACCATAAACGAAATATTTAGAAAATTAGGTGGCCTAACATATTTACTGAATTGTAACTATGATATCTCAAAATTAAGTGATAGGTTACCAGACTTTTATATGGAAATTCTTGCCAATTGGTCAAAGATAAAAGACGCAGGTGAAGATACAGACCCGTACAATGAACTTATATGGAATAACAGAAATATTTTATTTGGCAGCAAATCAATGTACAACATCGTATGGCATCAAGCTGGTATTAATTTTGTAAAAAATCTTTACGATGAAAATGGGAAGTTGCTATCATTGCCAGAATTACAGGAAAAGTACATTTTCATCTCCCAAACAAAGGACTACTATAGTATCATCTCTGCTGTTAATAGTTTTGTTGGATCCAATCTATTTAACAAAAACATTGCCGATAAACCTTTACACGACAATCCATCGGTGGGTGGGATGGAGTTGGCCGACACACGTTTGACTTGCAAGTATTTCTATAACATGTTAAAGGGTAAAGATAAGGTGAATTTTGATTATGGTAAATGGTCCAAAGCTCAGGATGACATGTCTCATGAGAAAATCTGGTCTCTTCCGCACACCCTACCTGTAGAGAATAAAGTTAAACAACTACAATATAAAGTTTTACATAAAATAATTCCTTGCAACCAGTACCTTTGTAGGCGACTCAAGGTAAAAGAATATCCAGCGTGCAACACATGCGGTTTAGAAGATACTATCAATCATTATTTCATTGAATGTCCACAGAATGCTATGTTTTGGACTGATGCTAGGAATTTTTTGTATAGTCACACAAATATTGACATAGCTGACAACGAAATTTTATATGGATATTATAAAAAAGAGCGATTTCAGTCATTGGTTAACCACTTCATTATGCATGCAAAGTTTTTCATCTACAGATGTCATGTAACAGAGAAGGGTCCGTATTTCAAAGTTTTTATTGATGAATTAAAGTGGAATGTACACATATTAAAGAAAGTATATGCAACCAATAAGATAGCAGGGCTGTATTCAATGATATTTACTTAAAGTGCCTCACACGATTTTGTAAATTGATGAATCTGAATACTTCTAGTGAGTAGCTTGTCCTTGAGGGGGAGGGGGTTATATATGTATAATATATTTCGTTTAGTGCAGATATATTGAAATAAGAAATATATTGGTGTTAGACGTTACATTTGATCTTTATATATAATTTTCTACCCTAACACCCAGGCTACGTGGGCATTGTAAGGGTACATTGTAAAACCGTAGCCAGAAGAATTAATGAATAAATGCCCAGTGGCTTGTTCCAGGGCTTAAACGAAAAAAAAAAAAAAAATGTATTTCAAATATTTTAATAATAAAAAAACTTGCCTTCAGTGTAACATACATGTAATAATATGAGATTAAACTGTGATATAATTTACATAGTTTTATAAAATGTTCATTTCCTACCTGTGTCATTTACAGGGAACAAAACTGAGTACCAGGCAGCCAATATGAGTATATTTTGGCAGATTCCTCAGTATGCCCTGATTGGAATTAGTGAGGTGTTTGCAAGTGTGGCGGGTAAGTCTATTCTCTGTTGTTCTTCAGTAAATCTGGATGCCATAGCTAAAGCTAACAGAATTTTATATATATCTTATTTTCTTAATAAGTTAATAGATTCAGAGCAAATTTGCCAAATATTAGAGTAGTACATGTATTTGTCTGGTTGTAATGTAATATAGGCCAATTGAGAGTTGTTATATAATCAGACAATGATTCCGAAATAAGTAAGAAATGAAAAATAGTTTTCAAATATATAAGTATTTTCGAATGAATAAGGTACCCTAATGGTGAATGTGTCTTCCAGTCAACTTCCTGTTATCTTGGTAAAAATTTGAGAAAGAAAAATATCTGTGACAGAAAAAGTCCTCTTCATTACGTGTACCTGGTCATTCTCACAAATCTGATACTGAAACTAGACTTTCATCAGAGACGGCTACATTTCCATTTGGCATGTGGAGGAATGTGGAATATTGTCTTCAGAAACAAATCATTTAATCCTACAGGGTCGCCCAGAATGATGATGATGAAGGTATCTACATAAATAAAGGCATCCTTGAAAACTTGGCTATAGGATTCTTAGAAAGCTCTTGTGGGATCCCATAGATATGATAGAAGCGAGACTTATCCGTTTTAGCAAACTAGTAAATTACTGTGGGCTTCTTTTGGTACCCGCTCCATGATCCTTCAGAAAACTATATAGGTTCTTCCAGTTTTGCAGAAAATGCCTACGGTTAGTCATTTACTTGCTGAAGGGCGGTGGTTCTCTCTGGGTATTCCGGCTTCCTCCACCAACCAAACTGGCTGTCACCATATGAGTGAAATAACCTTGAGTGTGATATTAAACCAAAATCCCCCCTCCCCTCCTTTTATAATCTCCTGTATAATTCCTTTTGAAAAACTCTCATGGGGTACTTTTGACTTTAAAAACCAAAAAGGATCTTTCAGAGAACTCCTACATGAGTCTCAACAACTTGCAGGATCCTCACAGATTACTTTTAGAACCTTGAAGGTCCTTCAAAAAACCCAATAGACTGATTGGAAAGAACAATTGCCCGAGTCTTTTCTTCTATGGGATATCTAAATATGATTCTGTGGGATTCCTCAGGATATAGTTTCTTCTGAAAAAGTATATAGCATACTCTGGAAAGTCCCAAAGGTTCCTTATGGAAAATTAACCAAAGAGATCTCTTGGAAACCTCTCAATGAATTCTTTTAAAACATTTTCTTATCATCCTTATGAACAAAAATCCTTTGGAAATCTCCAATGGGATTTACATGGAAACTCCCTTTGGACCCTTTAAATAATGCACATATGATTCTTCAGAACTAGTACTGTGGGATCCCGTGACAAAATCCTTTTGGTTCCTTTGAACTAGTGCAGTTTCTTTAAGAATAAAAAAAAAAAAACAATAGAAAATTCTTGACTGCTTTGAACAACAATTCTAAGGGACCTTAGGAAATCTATGGGAGTGGAAATCGTTTAGAAGTCGTATACAGGGTTAAGGCTTAGAAAGTTAGAAGAACTTACCATCTTTCAGAAAACTTTTGTTAGGATCCCTTTGGAATGTCCCATATTGATATGTATGGTACTTCAGAAATCCCCTATAGAATCTTTCATAAAAACTCCTATAGGATCATTTAGAAAATCTCCACTAGGATCATGACTTAGAAAATCTCCACTAGGATCATGACATGAAGGACATTTCTTGATTCTGAATGGTTTGGTAAATTTGGTGGATTTCCACTGATAAATAAATGTTTTATTCTCTACCGTTTCAGGTTTGGAGTTTGCCTACTCAAAAGCACCAAAGTCCATGAAAGGAATAATAATGGGTCTATTCTTCTTCTTCTCTGGCGTGGGCAGTCTGCTGGGTACAGCTACTCTCTATGCCTTCAATGGTGTCTGGTTCTTCGGCTCTGATCATGGCAACATCAACTGTAGATTCCACTGTTATGGCTCCGATGATCCCCACAAGGTGTGTAAGGCCTGTCATCTCGATTACTACTTCTACTTTCTAGCGGGACTAGAGCTCGCCGGCCTACTCATCTTCATGCTTGTCGTCAAGTGTTTAAAGTTTGGTCATGACGATTATTCAGGCAAGAATCACGATCCTCCAGAGGTCAACCGATTAGACAATGATGGCTTCCTGCCTGGTCGTGGACGGAGGAGGGGTATGCCACGTCATGCAACTGTCCTGTATGGAGATATGCGCCATACAAGTCCCTTGTATGGTGATACATAGGGCATATATCTTCTTTCAAATAGCAAATAGTGAACTTTGAGAGACTCAACCCAAGGCCTGTGATCATGGTGATATTAAGCTTGAGAAAATAATGATATATTTTTGTCAGATTTTTTAACGTGATGTTCCAAGCTTTATATTGACCCTTACACAGTGCTTGTATTTGATAATTGTATAGTTTCAATGATCCGATTCTTGTGCCAAATTTTTGTCAATGCCCAGTGTATATTGGGAATATGATAATGGCTTACTAGTATGTTACCATGAGCATATTTGTTTACTCCATGTAATCATAACAATTTTTTGTGTTTCTTTGGTGATGTTTTTTTTCAAATGAAACAGGCTCGCCAGTCCTAGATGCTTAATCAATTATTCAGTGGGACAAATTACCATAAAATTGGTACTGTTTTTCATTCTATATTTTATATTCATGATCGTTTTTATTATAATTGTAGCTATCATATGTATAATATGCCATGACATTTGCAAAAATAATTGTTTTATAATGTTTTTTGTTATGTCATTAATAACAAAATAGTATTCGAGCCTAATACTGTATTTTACAAGTTCTGATTTGAACTAACCAACCCAGTACTTGAAGGTCAGGTAATGATACAAATTAATTGTGGTGACTGGGGAATTTGGTTGGAGGTAGATGGGTCGAACTTTCATGTAGACTAAGGTTCTATTGTTCAGGTCGTTATATTATTGAATAAGTCTCCCACCTCGACTCTTTGTTGTGCCCAGTCAGACTATTGTTCTCATTTGTCTTGTGACTCTAAGTTAGATGAGAGATAGCTTGGTAGAGGGTTGTTTTTAAATGCAAGCTGATAATTGTTTGTAAATATGGTTGCACGCAAGTAAATGAATCACTCAGAATGAATGTCGCCACAATTAAAGTGAATGGGTCTCTGTGGGTGTTGCTGAAAGTACGTAACTGGATTTTTGTACATGTGACTAGAAGGTAAAAGTTATATCTCTATGTAGCTACAGTTAAACATGTCATTGAATGAGGCTGCAAGTATATGGTTCCTCTGTGGACAAGGTTTTCAGTTTTTTTGTAAATCTGGCTGCACAGGAATGGCGGTTGGTTGTGTGACACTGATAACTGGAATCATGTTCACCCATGGTGCATTCCTGTGCATCAAAATTAAACCGATAAAGAATCTGGTAAAACTTACTGATGTATATCTCTGTTATTGGTTAGATATCGAGGATACTGTAGAAGAATACATTTCAATGTATTTGAATGCATTGTACATAGTGAATTGTGCTTGTAACTGACCAAGTCGTTGCTGTATATAGTTAAAGGTTACAATGTATATGTATTTGTACATATTGTATAACTATTCTCTTAATATTTCATAAATATTCTTCTGAACTCTATTGAATTGAGTGCTTTCAGGTGCCAAATATATTGTATGGTTCTATAGAATTATAGTGCCAACCTCTGGGTTACAGAAGCAGGTGTTTTGATCTTCATGTGTGTTTTCATGTCATGATAAGGCTGCACTAGAATAGTGTTATCCTGATAGAAGGAAGAGTTGACCAATCAGACTAGAAAATCAATAGTCAATCACTGGTGGTTCTGTATCCATAGTTTGTGTGTAATCTGCTATAGACAGTGGTCTTATTTGGTTGTGCATTACCATGGTCATGGTAAAATTATCATGTTAATATATTTTATAACAATATAATATAGCATATAATATATAGTGGAAATATTTGCAGTAAGAACTTCTTTGTGTATGGTAGAATAATACAAAGTAAAGAATGTATGATGAACTTCACTGACTGATTGAAAACAACTTTACAGTTTCTAGTTAGATTACTCTTTGTTGTTATTGCACACGAAGTCAACCAGCAAAAATGGTTTTCAAAGAAAGGATATGTTACGCTTACATACGAAAAACTCCTTTGTGTGTGACGGTAATAAAGCCGATTTTTTTCACTCCAAAACCTGCCAAATAACATTTTTCTTGAAGAGTACACACTGAAATATCCCCTTCGAAAAAACTGCGATGTTCAGTTGAACAAAAATGGAGATATGATTGATCAAATGTGCCCCCCGGCTTATTTTGGGGGAATTTTCACTTAGGATTTTCTCCTGTAACAAAATATGACACTTCAAACCAAAACCATTCGTGGTTCTTTCCAATAAACAAACTTCCTAGTATATTGTGTGACAAAATTATTTTGGTTTGAGGTGTTGTATTTTTGCTATAAGAGAAAATGCTCACTGTAAATGCCTCAAAAATACAAAATCAGGCCGAGGAGCACATTTTGATCAATCATATCTCCATTTTTATACAACAGAGCATCTCAGTTTTTTCAAGGCTGATATTTCAGTATGTAAACTTCTAGAAAAATCTGATTTGGCAGGTTTTCGTTTGAAAAAAAATTCACCTTGATTACCACCTCACACAGGGGAGTTATTCCCGTATTGTCGACACATATCCTTTGTCTGTCAAGAATGAAAGTAAGAATTTCTATTTCAGAAAATTAACAAATTATAATCTGGTTTAGGCAGATTGTCTGAGATACATGTAAAATATAAACAGCTAAATGCATGAATCAGGTATCAGGCACACGCACAGTATTATCACCCTTTTAACCCAACCACCTCGCTGGGGGTCTAATAATACCCCAGCCACCCATTTGCGCACACTTGGTTATCCATAAGATGGCTTGCGGATCGTGTGTCTCCATTATTGCGGAGCGATATCCGGGGTGTACGGACATTTCCCCCAGTGGACATTTCCCCCAGCGGACATTTCCCCCATGGACATTTCCCCCAGTGGGCATTTCCCCCAGTGGATATTTCCCCCAGTGGACATTTCCCCCACCCTATATTTTTAGGTTATTTTGAACATAGTTTTTAAATAATTTGGCAATAACAATTTTTTTTATATATGTTTTATTTTCTATAAAAAGGATATAAGGAAATTTCCACATATGTTCTGCGATAAATGAGTCAAATAGTGATAAGATATTATACATATATATAGCAGTATTAAACAGTCTAACTGTCTTATAGCACATTTTAAAACAATATAAAAGATGTATACATGGTATATAGCGTAACATTACCTGTTCGTAGGTCGGTGTCACGAAGCCATTTGATGAGAATAAAATTGAACTAAAGTGAAAACTGAGGTAAAAAATAGAACAAAATTATATTGTTTTTAAATACAACTTTTATTTTATCACTATGTGATATAATCTTTTCTTAACATGTTAAAATATATACTATATGTACATGAATATTATGTTATCACTATGTGATCCATTATATTGTTTAAAAATGTGCTATATAATGTGCTTTCTCGTAAAACTTGTAAAAATATGTGCTATATTGTTTTAAAATGTGCTATAAGACTGTGTATTACTGCTGTACTGTATAATATCTTATCACTACTTGACTCTTTTATCGTAAAACATATGTGGAAATTCTTATATTCCTTTTATAGAAATAAAAAAAATGTTTAAAAAAATTGTGCTTTTGCCAAATTATTTAAAAACTATGTTCAAAATAACCTATAATAGGGTGGGGGAAATGTCCACTGGGGGAAATGTCCACTGGGGGAAATGCCCACTGGGGGAAATGTCCGCTGGGGGAAATGTCCACTGGGGGAAATGCCCTGGATCCGATATCCGGTACTTTACCGGATTCTGTTCGGCCTTCATCCGGCGTAGAACAGACTCGATAAATCTGATAAATTACAGGTTTTCATACCACTTCTGAAACAGATATTGCCTGGGCTTACAAAATATAGAGGTATGTGTAACTTTCGTATCATCCAAGAGGTGTGGTGGATCTAAAATTTTGAACAAGTAGTTCATCACATGACTCGAAAATGGCGAGTTACGTTGGGGTTACGTCGGTAGACTTTAGCTGATTGGCTGACGAAGTCACGTGATATTGATTTATGGAAATTCCCTCTGGCAGTTGCCGAAAGTGGGCTGAACATGGATACACACGATCCCAGGGTCAGTCTTACCGCGAAAAGATGACCGAAATGGTTACAGGTTGCCCAGCCACCACATCCTCCCCACAGCGCATGCTCCATTTCGCAGTCTCATTTACCATCCCTGCCTCCAATAGCGGAAGTTGACCTTTACTACGTTGCTATGACGTATAGGGGAAAAACAACGAACGCACGGTTCAGTCATTCTCAAAGAGAGCCGTGTCTACCCGCGGGAGACCAAAGCGACTCTCATGTAAACTGGTGACATTTTTGAATCTCCAATCTCAAAGCGAGGCAGCATGACATCATTCTCAAAGCGAGCCGTGTCTACCCGCGAACTACTTCCTGTATTAGATAACTCGCTTTCACGGCCAAGTATACATACCGACAATAATTTGTTCGCGATTGATATGCTCCGAAACGGAAAGAGTCATTTCCCAATTATATAGCCCACGTTATGTTTAGCAATTCGCTTCTAACTCGGCGGAGTCAGCAGGTCAGTGACAAGCCAGATAATCATACGCCGCCTACTCACCCCCCAAATTTTGGGGGGATGGCTCCCATTTACGCGTGAGACTCTTTCTCGCAGTAGGGAGTCTCGCGAGACGAGAATGACGGTTCAGTTTGAAGCAGGCCGAACAACTCCTTCGGTGTTGCACATGAGCGAACTACTTTTCATATGCTCTGTCCAGATAAACAGGGAAAATTATCTCCAGATAATTCTTTTTGACGCTAGGTCAACAGAGGTATTATGCAGACTTGAAAAGTAATCGAAATGCTAGGTAAACATCTATTTTACTATATATGATGTCACTTCCGGCGATGTGCGCGAAGGCCCCGAATCCGGTCCAAAAATCTGACTGGTGGCTGGGGTGTTATTAGACCCCCCAGCGAGGTGGTTGCAGTCACCAGTCAGATTTTTGGACCGGATTCGGGGCTTTCACGCACATCGCCGGAGGCGACATCATATATAGTAAAATAGATGTTTGCCGAACATTTCGATTACTTTTCAAGTCTGCATAATACCTCTGTTGACCTAGCTTTAAAAAGAATTATCTGGAGATTATTTTCCCTTTTTACCTGGACAGAGCATATGAAAAGTAGTAGTTTAACACGTCTGAATCTTAACGAGAGTTGCTCACGATTTCAATGAGTGAAAATCATTTCCACTGTTTGAATGGAATTATCGTCTTGGCAACGAGAGATGTCTCTCGTGAACGCCAGCGTTGGTCAAATATTAAATAAAACCAAGTTCCTCGGAGGTCAAAACCAATGTATATAAGGAGTCTGAATTCAGTCTAATGATTACAAGGAAATTGCACCACCAACAAGGTTCCATAATGCTGAGCTTCTCACCACAATTTAATGTACAAGCTTTCGACCTTCTTGTCGGAGCCTTTAAACAAGTGAACATAAATTAATTTGAAATTGATAACGTGCATGCGTGGAACAAACTGGTCACTTAAAATCCGATATAATTTATTCTTGTGATGAGAATTTCTGTCAGTCTATCTGTCTGTGCATTATCTCCAATTTCAGGTGATGGTATGGTACAAAACTGTTGGTGTACCTTGCCCTTGTGTAAATGAAGAAAGGATATGTGACAACAATACGGGAATAACTCCCTTGTGTGAGATGGTAATTAAGGTGATTCTTCTTTTTTTTCAATCCAAAACCTGCCAAATCAGATTTTTCTAGAAATTTACATACTGAAATATCAGCCTCGAAAAAAAGGAGATGCTCCGTTGTATTGAAATGGAGATATGATTGATCAAAATGTGCTCCTCGGCCTGATTTGGCATTTTTGAGGCATTTGGAGTGAGGATTTTCTCTTATAGCAAAAATATGACACTTCAAACCAAAATAATTTTGTCACACAATATATTAGGAAGTTTGTTTATTGAAAAGAACCACGAATGGTTTTGGTTTGAGGTGTCATATTTTTGCTACAGGAAAAACCCCTTCATGAAAAGGCCCCAAAATACCAAAATAAGCCCGGGAGCACATTTTGATCAATCATATCTCCATTTTTATGCAACCGTACATCTCAGTTTTTCCGAAGGGGATCTTTCAGTATGTAAAATTCAAGAAAAATCTTCATGAAAAATCTTTTATGAGTGGGGGGAAATAATCGGCTTTATCACCATCACACACAAAGGAGTTATTCCCGTATTGTGCAATTTGCATGGAGTCGAGTATTATACAGGGGGAGTCAAAAAAATGTCCGCCTGTGGTTTTGTTAACTTATTCATCTGAAGTTATAATTTATTGTGTATACGAATATAACGCAATGAAGAGTACTCAAGGTCAAAGCCTTTACCAATGTCTGCTTTGACCATTATAATGTCCTCATATGTGATTGTTTCCCATTGCAAAGGTTGCACGGACGTATATTGAAGACCATCGGCTCCTGTTCTCCCACTGCACCCCTTGTTTTCTCAGTATACCGTACAACTTCGATAGCCTACCTGATGAACGTTCAGAATTAAAAGTTCTACTTAAAAACTGTTGAACACCCTATTCACCAACCACCTCGCCACACCACGTACGATTTACAGTTGTTTTACCCTACGAAGTGCAATTTGAGGTCCGCAACCATCATCCGCGTAGATTTGGGGTGCACTTGTTGTTATCCGATTAGCCTCTGTTATGTTGGCAGTTGAACTCGTAGTGCTGCGCTAACTTAAAATTATGTTGTACATAAATCATTCTGTACAATCTCTTGTTACTGTTTGGTTTATGCGTTCAGGCATTCGGGGGTAAATAAAATAGGATTATATACAAGTTAAAAAAGGAAGACCACTGATGGACCATCCCGATACGTCCGGACCAGTTCCGCGTTGAGGTGAGAGTCCAGCCTGTGTATGAAGGGCCGTTCGCGCCATAATTCGTCAAAAGCTTAAGAACGACGCGCTAAATTTTACAACGTAAACTTGATAACCAACCAATCATGATTCTGTATTTCTACCGCCAGTATTCAAACTAGTTCATCTTACGCGTTAGGTAAGGACACCCATTTTTAACGTGTAACTTTAGACACAACGCAATTTACGTTCAACTGTCCGACGTGTAGCTTCAACTTCCCGTAATGTTCCTGTAGGTCGTCACAACCTTACGATACATGGGCCGTTCACGCCATAAATCGCCAACAATTTACGCGTCACACAATTAACGACGTGCTAAATTTTACAACGTAAACTTGATGACCAACCAATGATAATTCTGTATTCTTACCGCCAATATTCAAAGTAGTTTATTTTACGCGTGAAATAAGAAATCCACCTTTAACGTGTAACTTTAGACACAACGTAATTTACGTTCAACTTGGTGACGCGTGACTTCAAGTCCACATGATCTCTAACGCGTAACTTCAAACACAACGCAATCTAAATGAGCTTTAGACGTTTCCGGGTTGTACTAGCCAATCCTGTCCTCTCGCGGGAATTTAATCTGTTCTCATTTTGACGTTTGTCATGTACCGGAAATGTTATCTCGACGTTTCCGGTATTCAAAACCAATCATTCCCTCCGCGGGAATTTTAAATCGTTCTTGTTTTACGTCCTGTCTTTATCCAAACAGATTTCTACCAGTGAAAACGACCTCTACCCGAAATGAAACTATCTCTACCGGTTCGTGGAGCGATAAATTGTTAGATGTCCGAGAATCGCATGCCCGTTCAAGGTTAAATAATCGATCAAGCACCGACAAGTTCTGTAAACTCCATAGATTAGCGTACCCACAAGAGTATCTAGATTTATAGCACTTGCAAGCTAAAGCTTGATGTCTTTTTATTATTTATAATTTGGGACACGGGATTGCTATGCCGATTAGGAATATCGACTTCGGGCATATCTGACTGCACATCGGCTGTGTTTGTCGCTTTAATTATAGCTTATTGCCCAAGGAACTAAAATAATTAAGCCTCAAAGTCGTCCTGTTTGCTTGAGAAAAGAATTTTAATCAAAATCAATATTCATTTTACAACGATCTCTACCATGAGTTTGTGATATGCGTGTTTTCATGTGCTGAAGTTGACAACGATCTCTATCAGCGCTAGTGTTGCGGAAGGCCTACTCTGAGAGTAAGCTAAAGCCGATGGGTCTACAAGGAAATATCAATAAGGACAAAATCATATACCAGGTTAGGGCGATCCCGCTTTCTAAAATGGAAGTAAAAGGGGTCCTTTTTGCTCAATAAATGAGTTTTTATAATGAATTCAGTAAAATCCACTTGAAGCGCAAACAGGCATATATCCCCATCAAATGGTAGCAAAAACCGAAATTGTCACCTGTCTAATTTGCAGAATAATAGGCCAAACATTTGTCACACTATTGAAACAACATTGACTAGTTCTTCAAGTGACAAATTAATTATAGGACATGGAGCAATATATAGATTGATGCGCCTGGAGTTTTGGAACATTGGTTAACAAGGAATCAAAAGCTATTGAGCAAAAACGACCTTTTTTACCTTGATTTTAAACAGAGGGATCTTACCAACCTGATTACCTTGAAGGGGGGGGGGGGGGGGCAGAGAACAATGTGCTATCAACGCGCTGATGCTTTTGACAAAAAGATACATTACATAATGGTTGATTTCCCTGTAATGACGCTTTCAATGTCCTGTCTCGCCTTTCCAATGAGAGATGTTATCAGGGGAGTTAATGACGTCGCAAATCTCAGAAAACTATGGAGATAGGGACACTCAAAGCTTTTTACATAAAAAACAGTAGATCGAAGACCCACACTTTTCATTTGTTGATAAAAAGATCACATGAAGAGGAAACAGTTTTTTAAATATCAGCATAGCTCACAGGATGGTTTCTGAGTTTGAAGATGGTTTTATAGTCTGAAAATGCAATTTTCAACGTCAAACAGTTCGATTAAATATAAATTCATATAAAATTTATTATCAACTTTTCGTTGTTTCTAAGATATAACGCTTCTCCCAACACTTTCTGAGAGTGTTACAAATATAACACGTTATATGATTGTGTCACTCCTCGTGGACATTTATAATGCTAAATACAGCACTTTCATTATAAGAGTGTTGAGATAGGAACCACCATAAAAAAGTCAGTATCAAATTGTCATGCCAATTGCGCATATTGCAACACCGACTGCCTTCATTTTGATTTTTCACGGGAGTAAGAGCAACTTCATGGATTGAGGTGATCGTGGGTTCGATTCTCGTTGAGGGTTCAATTATTCTTTCTCTGTTGTGGGAAACTAAATTTGTCATTACTCTGTTATAAAATCAGTTGCCTAAAACGTCAGTTGAGAGTATTAATAATGAAATTTGTACACTTGTGTGTGAAGATGACCAGTTATAACTTGTTGAGTGGTAGGTGGCTTGCGCAATTCACCAAGCTCTCAATTACAAGGCCAAACTCATCTTTGGCGCGTGTGTGCAATTTGGCATCAGACAAATCCGCATAGTATATCTCTGGTTCAAGGCCTGTTCATATGCTTTGTAGTTCTTTGTACAACACTTCCAATACACACCCTGTAGAGATAGTTGTCGGGAATTGGTAGAGATCGTTGTAATGATAATTTTCGAAAAGTGCATTAAGCACACAAATTCTAAAATAACATGAATTCTAGTGTGACGAAATCACGGGTTTGAAGGTACTTTAAAAGTTTGAAGCGCTCTTTACTGAAATTGTACTCTCTTAAAGCCGACTTTCTATGTCTTAATGCCTAGTTACTGCTGTCAAGTTTCAAATAATTATAAAATATAATATCTTCCGAAATATTGCAGATTTCTCGTTATATAATCTTTGGAAATGTTTTGACTAGTGTCGCTTGTCTAATTTTTTTTCTGCTCTGTTTCGATCTGATTTTTCTTTTATGACATCTATTAACATACAGCGCCCAAGGATGATAACATTTTGTTCCTCGTGAGAAAAGAGTGACTGAGTCATCACAGGAGTTACATCTAGTCCGTGACGGAATCAAAAAAAATCGTGACGGAATCACGAGTGCGCATTTTAAATATTCTCCGTAAAAGAGCTTTATTAATTACACATTTCCCCCCAAAAAGTATACCTAGGATGGATTTATCACTTCTAATTATAAAATTAAGACTCTGAACTCTTGTTTTGTCCAATGTATACAGTTTATGTCAAAAGCATATCTTTTCTACAGATGTTTTAAAAAAGTATACTTTTTAGTAAAATACAACTTTTCTTCATTGACAATTTCCCGAATTTTATAAAATGTGGGAAAAATAATTTTCGCTTAAAACACATCTTCTCTGTAATTGGCGTGTTCCTGTAGATTATAGGAAGCGAATAGAACAAACATCATGCTAATATCTGGTCTACA
>JAVTVY010021124.1:0-76307 GCA_036873755.1 Hanleya hanleyi | reverse complement strand
CGTGTTTAGCTGTCACCTTCAGCTGTGTCTGTTTCTGTTTAACGGGCTATGGCAACAGTACTGGCCAGCGTATATTCACATGATTCACGAGCAGGCACATTCACCAGCAGGGCCGTGTTCACCAGCGGGGCTGGGAAGATCTCCACGATTGTGGCAGTATTAATCCAAATCCAAAATTTTGTAGGTCCAATCATCATGGAGCCTACTATGCTCCATGGTCCATGCAATAAAGGTATTTCTGATGTTTTAACAGCATCGCCCGTCAGTTTAAGTCGGTTATACATGAGAGTGAACAAGCATATTATAGGATGAAATTACATACGTATGTATAGGTGGCACAAATAACTGATTTTAGACTAAAAAAAATAACCAACTTTACAAATGATGAAAGCTAGTGTTTGTAGACCATATCGTACACATAACATTAGCCTAACTCTTACCTTAATTTTTTCTATATTTAGGAAAATTGGTGATAATTCAATTAAGAAGAAAAAGTCTGCATTGGTCATCAGCATTCAATGGGAAACGTACAGAAACTTTTTTGAAGATTGGAGCGGGAACATGTTGTTTCTGTAAACGTAAAAATGTCTTGAAACAACCAAATATTCTGAAATTTGTACATGTGTTATGCAGATTGTTGGGCTATAGATTCAGTTAAAAAGATTTCTGTCAAATTTCCATTTTGACAAAAAATAATCTTAAATGATGTTCACAAAGGCTTTAATAATTTCACATGTTCCAGCTATACAGTTCCGCAAATAATTTATTGATCATATCATATCTTACCATATTTCAGATCTAGTTAATCAGAAATAACATTCTGTCTACCCGGATATTTTGAGAAAAAAAAATAGTTCTGGTCCTAAGTTATTTTTTCACAATTAAGATGCTGCGAATTGACAATGTTCACAACGTGTTTGAAAATTTCGTTCAGATGTTGATTGCACAGTAATAGCATTAAAACAGCCGGACTTAAAAAAAAATCAGTAATAACATTTTTCCAAAACATGACAGGCTAAATAATAGCCCTTGGTCGTAAGATTACGGCTATAATAAGGAAAGTCGAAATGCAATTTATGATTGAAAAAAAATGGTTGATTATAGGCCGGTTTGGGGGGGGGGGCGGAGGAGCAATATGTTCCTCTATACCAAACTTTCTGTCCTATTTCCGAAACGCCAAATACTTGAAAGCCGACACTCCATGACTTTGTAGCATACAATATTGGAGTCATTTTGATCCTATTTGCGTGACCCTCCGAGCTTCTGATTATGGGTAAATTTAAAATGGCGACCGTATCTAACAGTCTAACAGGAAAGTGATGTTTTCGTCATTTTTGTTCAAAATTTCTGCTTTTCTGTGAGGAAAAGTGGACAAAAACTATTTTATTTCACATCAGACTATTACTTACTAATTTATCTTGCAGCTATTGCCGAGAAATGGCAAAGGTAAAATACATCGGAAAATGTGACCGGAAAATCGACCAAAACATTATTATCTTCTTTAAAATGACGTCACTGGGACGTCATCACATTGGCTATCTTGGATATTTTTACCTTTCTGATAGAGCTTGACCCAAGGGTATATAGTGTGGTAAGTTTCAGCCCCTAGCTCAAGGGACAAGGAAAATATTTAAGGAGGAGAGAAGCAGGTCCCCAAATCCCCAGGCCAGATAGTGTTAATAGGCCATTTGCCCGTTCTGCTATCTTCACAGAGCAATCCGGGTGTATTTATTGCGTAGCGGATATGCACAAAATGTACATGGGACTGTTTCACACCCTTTTCCAAATTTCGAACTAAATATAATATATAGTTCTCCTTGCACTCCGTTCAATTTATAGTACGAACACACTGCAAAATATACTTTTTATTCGCCCTTTATTATAACTCTGTGCCTTTTGACAACATACCCGATATTTAATCGGAATTGTATGAGTACTTTGCAGTACCCATACCCCCGCGAGAGCCTTTGGAATACGTATGTTTCAATGAACTGGAATGCAAATTGAATTTATCTAAAATTTTAATGTATGCGATTCATGTGAATATAGTTTCATCACATGAAATAAGAAGTCCTACATTATATGACATTGTCACTGGTCATATATTTGAAAGAAAAGTTATTACCCTTCCCATATTGAATATATATTTTCCCCTTGAGTATAAACAAGCAGCCAGAGGATGCTAGGTCCCCCGCCAAAATGGCAGCAATATTTATAAGCGCTGTCGGTTTCAGAAGATATTCATGAGGATGGCAACAGCTACTTCACAGGCGTAAGAAGCAGAGGGGTCTTTCCACCTTCCCAGGTTTTGAGATCAACTCCGAATGGCTGACTGAATGTTGATTGCTACTGTAATATATTTTCTTTACCATGTAGCATGAAAATTATGTAACCGAAATGCAACCCCAAGAGACAACTCATGGCATATTATCTGCAAACTAAATTTGACAAGAATATGAAGGCATCCTCAACCTATTGCCCAGAAACCAAATTTAGACTTTGCCACAAGGAGTCACCACCTGTAGGTGCAAGCAGGCAAAACACAATCCCAAATGACATCTCATGTCATGGTATCGGCATATGAACTTTGAGACTCTGAAGAGGGGTCCTCAAGTTATTGCCGGTACTAGATGCCCACCGGTGTTCATGTTATTTGGGGTGGGTCACATATGAATACAAAATCTGAGAATAATCTGATAAGCAGTTGCCAAATTATTGCCCGGAAACAAATTTTTCCACCAGGAGACGCCACCTGTAGGCAGAAGCGGGGAAAATACAATCCCAAGGAACATGGTATCGTGGGGACATCTGCATACCAAATTTGAGAAGAGTCCGATGAGGGTCCTCAAGTTATTGCCCAGAAACCAAATTTAGATTTTGACACCAGGTGACGCCACCTCTAGGCGCAAGTCAGTGAAATGCATTATCAAGCGACATCTTATGTCACAGTACATTCATACAAAATTTGAGAAGAATCCGATGGTTAGTTCTCAAGTTATTACCCGGAAACGAATTTATGATGTTGCCACCAGGTGGCGCCGCCACCTGTGAGTGCAAGTGAGCGAAAGGCAATCCCAAGCAACAGCTCCTGGCATGGTAAATGCATGCCAAATTTGAGACGAATCCGATGAGCCGCAACGTTTCTCATGTTACCCAGAAAGGTACATATGTAGGATATTTCAAAGAAATTCGACCAAGTGTTTCTAAGTTATCACTTGCAGCATGGAATAATGGAATGAACTCTAGTGGCGCCACCTCCGGGTGGATTTTGCTGAAACGCATCACCAACGGTGTTTTGTCGCAGGGAATGCATTTACCAAATTTCGAAGAAATCCGACAAATTGTTCGAAAGTTATCGCTCGCGAAGGATTTGAACAAACATGAACGGACATGCATTAAAGATTGGAACAAGACCCAGTGGCGCCACCTACAGGCGGATCTTGCTGAAACGTAATACCAGCGACGTCTTGTCGCAAAGAATGCAGATGCCAAATTTCGGAGGAATCCGACAAAGCATTTAGGAGTTATCGCTTACGCAGTATTTGCACGGACATGCACTAAATATTGGAACAAGACCCAGTGGCGCCACCTACAGGCGGATCTTGCTGAAACGTAATACCAACAGACGTCTTGTCGCAAAGAATGCAGATGCCAAATTTCGGAGGAATCCGACAAAGCATTTAGGAGTTATCGCTTATGAAGCATTTGCACGAACATCCACGGACATGCACTAAAGATTGGAACAAGACCCAGTGGCGCCACCTACAGGCGGATCTTGCTGAAACGTAATACCAACAGACGTCTTGTCGCAAAGAATGCAGATGCCAAATTTCGGAGGAATCCGACAAAGCATTCAGGAGTTATCGCTTACGAAGTATTTGCACGGACATGCACGGACATGCACTAAAGATTGGAACAAGACCCAGTGGCGCCACCTACAGGCGGATCTTGCTGAAACGTAATACCAAGAGACGTCTTGTCGCAAAGAATCCAGATGCCAAATTTCGGAGGAATCCGACAAAGCATTTAGAAGTTATTGCTTACAAAGTATTTGCACGGACATGTCCGTGCATGCACGGACACATAGAAGCAAGACCCCAGTGGCGCCACCTACAGGCGGATCTTGCTGAAACGTAATACCAAGAGACGTCTTGTCGCAAAGAATCCAGATGCCAAATTTCGGATGAATCCGACAAAGCATTTAGAAGTTATTGCTTACGAAGTATTTGCACGGACATGTCCGTGCATGCACGGACACATAGAAGCAAGACCCCAGTGGCGCCACCTACAGGCGGATCTTGCTGAAACGTAATACCAAGAGACGTCTTGTCGCAAAGAATGCAGATGCCAAATTTCGGAGGAATCCGACAAAGCATTTAGAAGTTATTGCTTACGAAGTATTTGCACGGACATGTCCGTGCATGCACGGACACATAGAAGCAAGAACCATTTTAAAGTCCCCGGCCGCGTTGCGGCGGGGGACAATAAAATGTATATGAAGGTCATTCAAAATGGTTATTAATCCACGAAAAAGAGGTTGAATAGCGCGATCGGAATAGTGCGATCAGGGAAATTTTTGTATCATTTCAGTATACAATTCAAGGTAAACATTCACGAGGGGGACCTATCCACTATATCCCCTCAATATATGATGAACATTCACCAGAGCCCCATCCCCTATCCCCTCAATATAGCTGTAAGTTGAACATTCACCAGGAAGACCTTCCTCTATGCCTTTAATACATGTATACCTAGAAGATGAACATTCACCAGGCAGACCGTTATCCATCACCTAAATTTACCCATAAGGTGAACATTCACCAGGAGGACCGTTATCCATCATCGTAATTTACCCATAAGATGAACATTCACCAGGCAGACCGTTATCCATCACCTAAATTTACCTATAAGGTGAACATTCACCTGGAGGTCCGTTATCCATCCTCGTAATTTACCTATAAGATAAACATTCAACAGGAGGACCGTTATCCATCACCTAAATTTACCCATAAGGTGAACATTCACCAGGAGGACCGTTATCCATCACCTAAATTTACCTATAAGGTGAACATTCACCTGGAGGTCCGTTATCCATCCTCGTAATTACCTATAAGATAAACATTCAACAGGAGGACCGTTATCCATCCTCGTAATTTACCTATAAGATAAACATTCAACAGGAGGTCCGTTATCCATCCTCGTAATTACCTATAAGATAAACATTCAACAGGAGGACCGTTATCCATCCTCGTAATTTACCTATAAGATAAACATTCAACAGGAGGACCGTTATCCATCCTCGTAATTTACCTATAAGATAAACATTCAGCAGGAGGACCGTTATCCATCCTCGTAATTTACCCATTACCGTTATCCAGATAACATGAACATTCAACAGGAGGACCGTTATCCATCATCGTAATTTACCTATAAGATGAACATTCAACAGGAGGACCGTTATCCATCATCGTAATTTACATATAACATGAACATTCAACAGGAGGACCGTTATCCATCATCGTAATTTACCTATAAGATGAACATTCAACAGGAGGACCGTTATCCATCATCGTAATTTACCTATAAGATGAACATTTAACAGGAGGACCGTTATCCATCATCGTAATTTACCTATAAGATGAACATTCAACAGGAGGACCGTTATCCATCATCGTAATTTACATATAAGATAAACATTCAACAGGAGGACCGTTATCCATCATCGTAATTTACCTATAAGATGAACATTCAACAGGAGGACCGTTATCCATCATCGTAATTTACATATAAGATAAACATTCAACAGGAGGACCGTTATCCATCATCGTAATTTACCTATAAGATGAACATTCAACAGGAGGACCGTTATCCATCATCGTAATTTACCTATAAGATGAACATTTAACAGGAGGACCGTTATCCATCATCGTAATTTACATATAAGATGAACATTCAACAGGAGGACCGTTATCCATCATCGTAATTTACCTATAAGATGAACATTCAACAGGAGGACCGTTATCCATCATCGTAATTTACCTATAAGATGAACATTCAACAGGAGGACCGTTATCCATCATCGTAATTTACCTATAAGATGAACATTCAACAGGAGGACCGTTATCCATCATCGTAATTTACCTATAAGATAAACATTCAACAGGAGGACCGTTATCCATCATCGTAATTTACCTATAAGATGAACATTCAACAGGAGGACCGTTATCCATCATCGTAATTTACCTATAAGATGAACATTTAACAGGAGGACCGTTATCCATCATCGTAATTTACATATAAGATGAACATTCAACAGGAGGACCGTTATCCATCATCGTAATTTACCTATAAGGTGAACATTCAACAGGAGGACCGTTCACTGTTACTTCAATAAACATATAAAGTGAACATTCACCAGGAGGACCGTTCTCTATCACTTCAATATGCCCATAACGTGAACGTTTCACTTCGATATACCTGTTATCTATTACCTGAAGATACCTATAAAGTGATCATTCACCAATAAGACCATTCTCTATCACTTCAATATGCCCGTAACGTGAACGTTCAACAGCAGGACCGTTCTCTCTAACTTCAATATACCGGCCTATAATGTGAACATTCAACAGGAGGACCGTTCACTATTACTTCAGCAAACATATAAAGTGAGCATTCACCTTGGCGTGCGATTTTATATATCTTCATTGTGCAGCTAAAGCGAACATTCAACAGGAGGGCCGTTATCCATCATCGTAATTTACCTATAACATGAACATTCAACAGGAGGACCGTTATCCATCATCGAAATTTACCTATAACATGAACATTCAACAGGAAGACCGTTATCTCTCCTCGAAATTTACCTATAACATGAACATTCAACAGGAGGACCGTTATCCATCATCGTAATTTACCTATAACATGAACATTCAACAGGAAGACCGTTATCTCTCCTCGAAATTTACCTATAACATGAACATTCAACAGGAAGACCGTTATCTCTCCTCGAAATTTACCTATAACATGAACATTCAACAGGAAGACCGTTATCTCTCCTCGAAATTTACCTATAACATGAACATTCAACAGGAGGACCGTTATCCATCGTCGTAATTTACCTATAACATGAACATTCAACAGGACCGTTGACCATCATCGTAATTTACCTATAAGGTGAACATTCAACAGGAGGACCGTTATCCATCCTCGTAATTTACATATAAGATGAACATTCAACAGGAGGACCGTTGTCCTTCACCTTACAGGTGAACATTCAACAGGAAGACCGTTGTCCATCACCTTACAGGTGAACATTCAACAGGAGGACCGTTATCCATCACCTTACAGGTGAACATTCAACAGGAGGACCGTTATCTCTCACCTTACATGTGAACATTCAACAGGAGGACCGTTATCTATCACATTACAGGTGAACATTCAACAGGAGGACCGTTGTCCATCACCTTACAGGTGAACATTCAACAGGAGGACCGTTATCTCTCACCTTACAGGTGAACATTCAACAGGAGGACCGTTATCCATCACCTTACAAGTGAACAATCAACAGGAGGACCGTTATCCATCACCTTACAGGTGAACATTCAACAGGAGGACCGTTATCCATCACCTTAATATACATATCAGGTGAACATTCAACAGGAGGACCGTTATCCATCACCTTACAGGTGAACATTCAACAGGAGGACCGTTATCTCTCACCTTACAGGTGAACATTCAACAGGAGGACCGTTATCCATCACCTTACAAGTGAACATTCAACAGGAGGACCGTTATCCATCACCTTACGGGTGAACATTCAACAGGAGGACCGTTATCCATCACCTTACAGGTGAACATTCAACAGGAGGGCCGTTTATTATAGCTTCAGTAAACATATAGTCAGCATTCACCAGGGGTGCGGTTTTATATATCTTCATTCCGTATATAAAGCGAACATTCACCAGGAGGACCGTTCACTACCACTTGAGTATACCTATAAGGTTAACATTCACCAGGGGGCCGTTGTCCATCACCTCGTAGGACCGTTTCCTATCCCTTCAGTATACATGTTCTCTTTCACTTCAATGTACCTACAAAGTGAACATTCATCAGGAAGACCGTTCTCTATTACCCCAATGAACATATAAAGTGAACATTCATCAAGAAGACCGTCCTCTATTACCCCAATAAACATATAAAGTGAACATTCATCAGGAAGACCGTCCTCTATTACCCCAATAAACATATAAAGTGAACATTCATCAGGAAGACCGTTCCTATTACTTAGATATACCTGTTCTCTATTACCTGAAGATACCTGTGAACTTTCACCAGGGAGACCATTCTCTATCATTTCGATATGCCGATAACGTGAACATTCACCAGGAGGGCCGTTCTTGATAGATAACGGTTCTCCTGTTGAATGTTCACCTAAAAGGTATACTGAGGTGACACATAATGGTCCTCCTGTTGAATGATCACCTGATATGTATACTGAGGTGATAGATAACGGTACTCCTGTTGAATGTTCACCTGATGTGTATACTAAGGTGGTAGATAACGGTCCTCCTGTTGAATGTTCACCTTATAGGTATACTGAGGTGATGGATAACGGTCCTCCTGTTGAATGTTCACCTGTAAGGTGATGGATAACGGTCCTCCTGTTGAATGTTCACCTGTAAGGTGAGAGATAACGGTCCTCCTGTTAAAAGGTTCACCTGTAAGGTGATGGATAACGGTCCTCCTGTTGAATGTTCACCTGTAAGGTGAGAGATAACGGTCCTCCTGTTGAATGTTCACCTGTAAGGTGATGGATAACGGTCCTCCTGTTGAATGTTCACCTGTAAGGTGATGGACAACGGTCCTCCTGTTGAATGTTCACCTGTAATGTGATGGATAACGGTCCTCCTGTTGAATGTTCACCTGTAAGGTGATGGACAACGGTCTTCCTGTTGAATGTTCACCTGTAAGGTGATGGATAACGGTCCTCCTGTTGAATGTTCACCTGTAAGGTGATGGATAACGGTCCTCCTGTTGAATGTTCACCTGTAAGGTGATGGATAACGGTCCTCCTGTTGAATGTTCCTGTAAGGTGATGGAACGGTCTCCTGTTGAATGTTCACCTGTAAGGTGATGGATAACGGTCCTCCTGTTGAATGTTCACCTGTAAGGTGATGGACAACGGTCTTCCTGGTGAATTGTATATTGAAATGATAGAGAAATGTCCCTGATCGCGCTATTCAGCCTTTTTTCGTGGATTAATAACCATTTTGAATGACCTTCATGTACATTTTATTTATACTGAAGTGAAAGATATACATACAGTATGGGTAGGGTAATAATGTTTTTGCTTTTTTTCAAATTTATGACCGGTAACAATGTTAAATAATTATGTACGTTTTTTTTCATGTGATAAAACTTTATTTACATAAGTCGCATGCATCAAAATTTCAGATAAATTCAATTTGCATCCCAGTTCGTTGAAACATACGATAGGATTGAAAGAGGAATCTCTTTTCAAAAATGGGAAAAGGATTGCATATTTTAAAGGCTCTCGCGGAGGACGAGGTATGGGTGCTGCAGTTAAAGTACTCGTACAAATTCGGGATTAAATTTCGGGTATGTTGTCAAAAGGCACACAGTTAAATTAAAGAACGAATGAAGTTTGTACTATAAAGAAAACGGGGTACGAGGAGAACTATATATTATATTTATTTCGAAATTTGGAAAAGGGTGTGAAACAGTCACTTGTACATTTTGTACATATCTGCTACACAATGAATATACCCGGCATTGCTCTGTAACGATAGTAGAACTGGCAAATGGTCTATTAACCCTATCTGGCCTTGGGATTTGGGGACCTGTCAATGCCTTGGGGAGTGGGGGGGGGGGGAGGGGATCTGACTCCCTGCTCTCTTAAATATTTTCCTTACCCCTTGAGCTAGGGGCTGAAACTTACCACACTATACGCTTGGGTCAAGCTCTATCAGAGATGCAAAAATATCCAAGATGGCCGATGTGATGACATCACAGTGACGTCATTTTCATTTTTTGTCGATTTTTCTGTCAGATTTTCCGATTTATTTTATCTTTGCCATTTCTCGGCAAAAGCTGCAAGATAAATTAGTAATTAATAGTCATATGATAGATGTGAAATAAAATCGTTTTTGCTCACTTTTCCTCACAGAACAGCAAAACTTTTGAACAAAAATGACAAAACATCACTTCCCTGTCACCCCACACGGTCACAATTTTGAATTTACCCATGATCCTCTGCTCGGAGGTTCATGCAAATAGGACCAAAATGACCTTAATATGGTATGCTACAAAGTCATGGAGTGTCAGCTCTCAAGTATTTGGCAGAAATAGCTAGGACACAAAGTTTGATAGGGGACCATATTGACCCTCCCTCCCCCCCCCCCAACCGGCCTATAATCAACCATTTGTTTTCCAATCAAAAATCCAGTTTCGAATATCCTTATTATAACCATAATCTTACGACCAAGGAATATTATTTAGCCTATCCTGCGTTGAAAAACGTGTTGTTTTTTTAAACGTTCAAATATATCGAATTTAAAAAATAATGGCGGAGAAAACTACACACGTATTCAATTCTGGCTTTTTTGATACTATTATTGTGCAATCGACATCTGCATCGCAATTTCCAAAACACGTTGTGAACATTGTCAATTCGCAGTGTACTTGTGACAAATCTTAGAACCAGAATTTTTTTTTTCAAAATATCCAGGCAGATAAAAAGTTATTTCTCATTAACTAGATATGAAATATAGTAAGATATGATGTCATCAATAAATTATTTGCAGAACTGGATAGCTGGAAATTATTTTAAACATGAAAGCCTTTGTGAATATCATTTAAGATTACCTTTTTAATTGAAATTTGATAATTAGAAATGTTTTATCTATAGCACAACAGTACACCTTAAAACGCAAATGTTACATTTAACATCTAGAGGGTTGGAGGAGAGAAAACATTTATAAAGTGTTGCTTCACCACTTTTAAGTGTTGGATGCAACAGCTTAATATGTTGCATTTAACACTTAAAAGTGGTGAAACAACACTTTCTAAATTTTTTCTGAATTGTTTTTTTTTTGTTTTTTTTTTAAGCCCTGGAACCAACCATTGTCATATTCCATCTATTTGCGGAATGCTAAAAGAAAAGAAATATATATACCCCCCCCCCCGCATCCTCTTCCAAACAAAGACAACTAATATAAACATTCCCAGTAAATTAATGCTAATACCCTCCCCCCCCCCCACCATTAAATTAACCCCCAAAATAAGACAGGCACCAGCAGGCGAAGTATTCAACACCAATGGTAACAAGAAAAATAAAAAGAAATCGACGCTTAGAATGAAAATGATTGAAGACAGAGTTGTAATTTCTGGGTGGCTGGACACTCGTAGAGATAGGTTGGTGTACGTGCAGAATATGACACCAGAGAGAAACATCTGACGGACGAAGAACAGTCTAGTAGTATATCTTGTTACATTGTTGCTGCCGCAAGCAGCTGGACAGAATTATCGTCCATACATCGTGGAGATCTTTCCGGTCCTGCTGGTGAATACGGTCCTGCTGTTGAACGTGCCTGCTCGTGAATGTAGGCTGGCCAGTACTGTTGACCTGTAGTTCCTGACCATTAACCTCTGTGGTGGGCCTACCTCTCACACGAGTTTCTGTGTACATCCGTTTGGACCCCCTCCTCCCCCCCCCCTCCCAAGGTCAAAATAGATATAACACAGAATTGAAAAGTGATCGGAATGTTCATCAAATAGCGCTTGAGATCATACTGAATTTACAGGGGACATGCTTAGATAAATAATGTCACACAACCGTTTCAATCTGTGTCGGCTTTAGTACTATTTGATCACAGTACCCACATCATATAAAGATAAAAAGCCATATCACTTCATTGAGGCTTGGTTAGTTCTGTCTTTATCGTAAGAGCTTGGTCTCCTGTTACGGGTCAGTAAAGGGTCAGAGATTAATTTATTGTTGTATGTGCGGCTATGCCTTATCTCCTGCCCTAAAAGCTATGGAAAGCCATCAGTGTCATAACCTCTGGTTTTCCACACGAGGTAATGGTTTGATTTGTAATTATCACGTGTGGATATTTCGACCAATTACTTAACTTGGAAATACCACACGTGGAAATTATTCACCACGTGTGGAAAATATCCACCAATGATAGAACTGGGAATACCACGTGTGGAAATTATTTACCACACGTCGTATTTATCACCCAATCATTGAATTCGGAAATACGACGCGTGGTAAATAATTTCCACACGTGGTATTTCACTGAGTTTTTCACACGTGGTAATTCTCTTTTCCACACGTGGTAATTCTATTTTCGAATCTACCAATCAAAACAATCGTTACGGAAAGCAGATACACACACTTTGACCCTGTCTTATCTTTAAAAGAGCGCGAAAATATTCTAGACACCTCCGCCATGGATACCAGGAGGCAATCTCAGTAAACTCAGATATAATATCACGGAATATTATATCTGAATTCAGCCCTATATAAATCCCGTGCGAGTTGCAACTACTATTGTTAGCAAATCAGGTGGATAGCTGGTTGTAACTATTTCAAAATCACGCCCACAGTAATTACACACGGTAGCTCGTGGTCTAATATATAAACATTATCCTGAAACAGTTTCCAAATATGGCATCATTTCCAGACAGGGTCCGTAAACATCAAAGAGTTTACTCCCGCCGAAAAGTCTGGCTTTGTTAGGGGGTAGAAAATATCAAAAGATTGTGCCGCGCAAAGATGTTAATCTCCGTAAAGTACACGTCAATCATTGTCAGAGAGAAAAGTCAGAAATTGTCATGATTGGCTTATTATGGGATCTCGCAGAATATCGGCGAACATTTCGCACGAAGTTTTCATAGCGTTATGTCTAGATGGTATTCCCCAGATTTACCATCTTGGTTTACCTAGCTTGACCAGGAGGCTGCAGGATTGGTGTATTGTCAATCGAAACATCAATGGCAGGATTCTAACCCTCCGAAACCAGCTAGACGAACACATTTGGAGAACTGATACTTGAACCGCCGCAAACTGTCGGTTTCCGCCGTTCTGAAGAGACCAGCTTTCTTTGTTACGCTCTCATTCATTGGCTGGGTGAAATAAAATTTCGACGCGTGGATAAATGGGAATACCACGCGTGGAAATTATTTACCACGCGTCGTATTTGCGAATTCAATGATTGGGTGATAAATACGACGTGTGGTAAATAATTTCCACACGTGGTATTCCCAGTTCTATCATTGGTGGATATTTTCCACACGTGGTAAATAATTTCTACGTGTGGTATTTCCAAGTTGAGTAATTGGTCGAAATATTCACACGTGGTAATTACAAGTCAAACCATTGGCTGTATTTTCCACGCGTGGATAATAGAATTGCCACGCGTGGAAAATAAAATTACCACGTGTGGAAAACTAGAGGTTATGACACTGATGGCTTTCCATAAAAAGCTAACCAGTGAAGAAGCACGACAATCGGCTCTGCCTTAATATACCATGCTCCATGCTGACCGGCTTTCCCGAAATCATTATGCCCTTTCGCCTCACCTCGATTATACTCAAATGCAGATCTAATGAATTTGTGTCTACAAGTCAATAACCCGCGATGGAAAAGTTTATCTTCCCTGCTGTATATTTATTTGAATGCCCTTATATTCATGATTCTATTTGTCATTTATTAGTATGCCAGATGTTTGATAGCGGCGGCTATTAAACATATTCCCTACATCACCCAAATCACTGTAGTTGCGTTTTTGTTGTTATTGTCTGGTTCTTTAAGTACCGTAATAAATATTGCATGTGATTTGTCGGTAGATAGCTTTACCACAAGGTATAATTTATCAAACAACAGGACTGATTTGGTGATATCAGCAAATCATTTGATGATATCAGCAAATCATTTGATGATATCATCAAATCATTTGAAGATATCAGCAAATATTTAATGATATCAGCAAATGCCGAATAAAAAGTAAAACGGCTTGCCATACGGTCTATTCTTATCTCGCTCCGTGAACAAATGCTAACCTACATGTATAAGGCACACGTCTACTAAATACATCAACTAGCGTAATAGATTTCTGTATTTTCAGTCCGCTATATCGGCTATACTGTTATTGGGGACCAAATCCGTGTTAGTGGTTCTTGGACGATTACCAATCTCTCCTTACGGATGAGTACCATTGTTAATTAACCAGTAAAGTGGCTCCTCTAAAGTCACCGACCCGTTTGTACATGTTACAGATCAATCGTTCTGTAACAGGTGTGCCCCCAAAGAGCCGCAGAGGAACATTATAACAACCGGTACAAGAAACAGAACACTACACATAAAAAATCTTGATCAACTAACTTAACTGATCTATATGCTGCGTACTGTCAAAGGTTAATATAATGTTGGCATGGATTGAAAGAGTGAAACATCTTAAAAACTGATCATAATACAGGAGAGAAAAGCTCATGTTTACCGTATGAATACTCCAACCGTCTACTGTTTAAGTTCCCAACATCATTCATATGGGTGGACGTATTGGTTAACTATGCAAGCAGATATTTAATTCCGAATAGCTTTATAGAGGCTTTAGAGGTTTATAGTATACCCGACAGTTTGATAGCGGCCTTTAGAGGTTTATAGTGAATAGAACAATTTGATAGAGGGCTTTAGATGTTTATAATGGATTCGACAGTTTGATAAAGACCTTCATACAGGAACCCGACAGTTTGATAGGGGCCTTGGAGGTCTATACTGAATCCGACAGTTTGATAGAGGCCTTTAAAGGTTAGTAGTGAATCCGACAGTTTGACAGAGGCCTTTATAGGTTTATATTGAATCCGACAGTTTGATAGAGGCGTTTATAGGCTTATAGTGAATCCGACAGTTTGATAGAGGCCTTTAGAGGTTTATAGTGAATCCGAAAGTTTGATAGAGGCCTTTAGAGGTTTATAGTGAATCCGACAGTTTGATAGAGGCCTCAGAGGTTTATAGTGAATCCGACAGTTTGACAGAGGCCTTTAGAGTTTTATTTTGAATCCGACAGTTTGATAGAGGCGTTTAGAGGTTTATAGTGAATCCGACAGTTTGATAGAGGCCTTTAGAGATTTATCGTGAATCCGACAGTTTGGTAGAGGCCTTAGAGGTTTATAATGAATCCGACAGATTGATAGAGGCCTTTAGAGGTTTATAGTGAATCCGACAGTTTGATGGAGACCTTCAGAAGTTTGTAGTGAACACGACAGTTTGATAGAGGCCTTAGAGGTTTATAGTCAATCCGACAGTTTGATAGAGGCCTCAGAGGTTTATAGTCAATCCGACAGTTTGACAGAGGCCTTTAGAGGTTTATATTGAATCCGACAGTTTGATAGAGGCCTTTAGAGGTTTATAGTGAATCCGAAAGTTTGATAGAGGCCTTTAGAGGTTTATAGTGAATCCGACAGTTTGATAGAGGCCTTAGAGGTTTATAGTGAATCCGACAGTTTGACAGAGGCCTTTAGAGTTTTATTTTGAATCCGACAGTTTGATAGAGGCGTTTAGAGGTTTATAGTGAATCCGACAGTTTTGATAGAGGCCTTTAGAGGTTTATAGTGAATCCGACAGTTTGATAGAGGCCTTTAGAGGTTCATAGTGAATCCGACAGTTTGATGGAGACCTTCAGAGGTTTGTAGTGAACCCGACAGTTTGATAGAGGCCTTTAGAGGTTTATAGTGAATCCGACAGTTTGATAGAGGCCTTTAGAGGTTTATAGTGAATCCGAAAGTTTGATAGAGGCCTTTAGAGGTTTATAGTGAATCCGACAGTTTGATAGAGGCCTTAGAGGTTTATAGTGAATCCGACAGTTTGACAGAGGCCTTTAGAGTTTTATTTTGAATCCGACAGTTTGATAGAGGCGTTTAGAGGTTTATAGTGAATCCGACAGTTTGATAGAGGCCTTTAGAGATTTATCGTGAATCTGACAGTTTGGTAGAGGCCTTAGAGGTTTATAATGAATCCGACAGTTTGATAGAGGCCTTTAGAGGTTTATAGTGAATCCGACAGTTTGATAGAGGCCTTTAGAGGTTCATAGTGAATCCGACAGTTTGATGGAGACCTTCAGAGGTTTGTAGTGAACCCGACAGTTTGATAGAGGCCTTAGAGGTTTATAGTGAATCCGACAGTTTGATAGAGGCCTTAGAGGTTTATAGTCAATCCGACAGTTTGACAGAGGCCTTTAGAGGTTTATATTGAATCCGACAGTTTGATAGAGGCCTTTAGAGGTTTATAGTGAATCGGACAATTTGATAGAGGCCTTTGGGGGTTTATAGTGAATCCTACAGTTTGATAGAGGCCTTGGAGGTTTATAGTGAATCCGACAGTTTGATATAGAGGCCTTTAGAAGTTTATAGTGAATCCGACAGTTTGATGGAAACCTTCAGAGGTTTATAGTGAACCCGACAGTTTGATAGAGGCCTTAGAGGTTTATAGTGAATCCGACAGTTTGATAGAGGCCTTAGAGGTTTATAGTGAATCCGACAGTTTGATGGAAACCTTCAGAGGTTTATAGTGAACCCGACAGTTTGATAGAGGCCTTAGAGGTTTATAGTGAATCCGACAGTTTGATAGAGGCCTTAGAGGTTTATAGTGAATCCGACAGTTTGACAGAGGCCTTTAAAGTATTATGGTAGTATGAAAACACCGGATCATTAGTATAATTGAGGCTGTCTATGTTTAAGGTATAGAGAAATGTGGCGAAAATGAAGAGAGAAATTGTGGGCAATGTTAATGTATAGGGAAGTGAGGGATAAAATGAGCAGGTAAATGTAGCGTATATGTGACATCGCGGATGACGTCACATCCGTGGCAAAGGTCAAAGGTCCGAGGGTCTTTGAATGGACGTTTCAGGGCAGAGATGGACCATCCGTGGTCCAAGTGGGTCGTGTGAGGTATCAGCTTGAAGCGCTGATTCGGGAGCATTAGGCTGAACTGGTGTGAAGTGAAAGTAAGGCTATGACGCGCATGCGCAAGCAGAAAATTGTGAGAAAAGGATACTTGGGTGGAGGAGTCGAGGTGGGTCCATAATGGGCCTACGTGGTTGGGGAGGGTATCCACTTAAAGCGCTCTTCGAGGCCGATCAAGTCATGGGTGTGGTTATGTAACTACTTTCCACAGAAAAAAGCGGAACACAGACATTTTACCCCCAGGTGCGGAAAACACGTATGTCTACCATGGTAGAATTACCTCCCCCTCCTGGGTACAAAGTGTTTGTGAGTGTGCGAGTGAGCGAGCGAGCGAGTGATGCGTGTCCAACGCTCGTCTTAACGCAGTAGCGCTCTAACGCTGGTGAGTAAAACTACGCACACACACACGCATACACACAGACACAGAAACATATTTATACATAGTTCTATGGGTGTAGTCCAGTCCCTAGTTCAATGATATATCAACAACAACAAGGATGACAGGTCAATCATTTTATTATTCCCTCCATCACATTACACCCAAGCTGGGGGAGCAGCTAGGTGTGTGTTCATAATTCTCGTATGCTCTTGTCTAATCAAATGTCGCCATTTGAGAAAGTTCAATCTTCGGTCATGTTCGTTCTTGCCCGTTTGGTGTATTCTCGGTTTCCAATCAGAAGCCGTCATTTGGTTTTGCATCTGTCATGTTCGCTCTTGTTCGTTAGACATATTCCTAATGATCGTCGGACAGTCAAGGATACCGTTGAAGCAACATGTCCAGGAACAGCTGTTTGCGCATTTTGATCGCATTTTCCAGCGCCTCTGTGGTCGGTAACTCCATATCCTCCTCCAAGTGACGCTTGTTCTTCATGATGGACCTATGTATGGGATCACCGTTCATTTCAAACGGCAGCAGGCGACACTGTTCATAGATCGCCATGGCTCTTTTCCTGGTGGACGGGCGTGTTTGGATGTAAGTCTCTTGCAAGTTATCCTGCCCGGCTAAGCATGTTTTGCAAACAGCAGAAGGCCTAAACGAGCCCATAATTGATTGTCGAATAGCAGTCCATCTTGTTAAGAGCCAAAAAAAAAAAGAAAAAAGACTGAACATCGTTTTTAATCGAAATCAAAAGGTGAATCAAATATATGTATGTTTGATAAAGAAGACTGGCCTGCTAAATGTATGATTGCGAGATGATGTTTTGATTCTGGGCTACATGAATAATTGAATTCTGGCAGGGGTGTCCTGTCTGGCATAATGAGAGACAACCCTGTTCGGAGGTTGGGCAGCAATCTCATTTTCGGCTATTTCGGTATTGGTGGAACTTAGCCGCGGCTACTTAGTTCTGGGGCTAGATTGCGGATGCAGGAATAATGGCGCCTCATGCAACATCCTCTGGTTATATTTCTCGGGTGAGTTTAGTAATCCCTGCTCGTTCAAGCCATTATTCACACAGGAATGAGTTTCCTTCTTCCCCTGTCTCCCTACTTTTACACCCTTGACAATGCAATAAATCGTCTCAATCGGCATGATTAGGAAAACAGTGTGTATATGCAAAACGCACAAACTTGCGACAAATTCGTCTACCGTTTCCACTGGTTACAATTTACCTCCAACACAGACGGGCTCTGAACACATACAATGCAGTCTAGCATACTTAAACATTAAGCTCCGTTAAAATGTGGTAAAACAAAAGACTTCGCCTAATAGTAGACCAGCCACCCAACCCAAAGATGGCTAGAAAACTTTTTGATGGCATCGCGTGTTAAAAGTTGTCATCCAGGCTTAATCAACTCTACATGGTGTGCAGATTACGATGTGACCGGATGACATTCTCACTTTTGACCGTTAAGGTCATTTTTAGGTCATAAAGGCCATTAGAGGTCAAATAAGGATAAAGTATCTAGTTTTTGCAATATCTTCGTAAAGGAAGAGTGATTGTGACCGATTTTTTTAACTTGCTTCATTTTTGTTCTGGTCTTACTTACTGGTGATTTGCATATTCACAGATGCAATGGATTATGGGAAATTTTAACACTACCAAACCTTGGGGGGGGGGCATTGTGGCCCCCTTCCCAAACTTTCTGCCCTATATTCGAATCGGTACAAAAATTGAAAGCTGACACTCCATGGCTTTGTAGTTTATCATACTGGGGTCATGTTGAGCCTATTTGCATAGCTACGAGCAGAAAATCATGAGTAAATTCAAAATGGCGGCCATGTGGCGTATCAGAAAAAAATGTTTTTTTCGTCATTTTTGGTTAAAATTCCTACTTTTCTGCGAGGGAAAAGGGACAAAAACTATTTCATTTTACATCAGATGATTATTTACTAAGTTATCATGCAGTTTTTGTGAAGAAAACACATAAATAAAAAAATAGAAAATCATCACGTGGCCATCTTGGATTTTTAAAACATTTTCTCGTAGAGCTTGATCCAATGGTATAGTGTGGTAAGATTCAGCTCCCTAGCTGGAGGGGCAAGAAAAACATTTAGGGGGAGCAATGATCCCAAATTAGTGAGCCAAACCAAGAAGATGGTGGCATCGTTTGTTAAAAGCTGTCATCCATGCTTAATCAACCCTACATGGCGTGGGGATTGAGATGTGATCGGATGACATCCTCATTTTTTACCTTGAAGGACATTTTTTAGGTCATGAATGTCAAGAGATATCAAATAAGGGTAAGTTATCTATTTTTTTCAATATCTTCGTATAGGAAGAATAATTACCACATCATGGTTGGTAATATTTTATTATGTGATTTGCGTATTCACGGATGCAAAGTATTATGTGAAAATTCAATATAACATCCACCGCCATGTGTAAGTGTAGTGCCCTATTGATCTGGTTCTAATCCCCGATCCGCATGATCGAAACTTCAAAATTATCAGTTTTATAGCTCAACTGACAAAATTGTCCGTCAACAAAGGAAATGATTGCTCATGATTGTTGGACAGGACCGGGCTGTCACAAGCCGGAAGCTACACACAGAAACATGTGTTAACATGTATGGTATTGCTCTTGTACAAGTAGCTTGTCTACCAGTCAGATGCAAGATAAAGTGGTTTTAGATATTCTTTTTGGAACATATGAGCAACATTCCATAAAAATGGAAGGACACGGGTACCCGTGTTCGTAGTCAGATTGTCAGGATAATTACCTTTTTCCAGGTATCCCTAGCTGTTTGTAGTCAGATGGTCAGGAATATTACCTTTGACTAGGTATCCCTGTTTGCAGTCAGATGGTCAGGATATAATTGCCCCTTATGAAGGAACTGGCTTGTCACATAACCATACCTACGAGGCCTTAGCTTAATATTTGTCAGAAGAGTTAAACATAGTTTGATAATCAGACAAGTACATATGGTAGTTCCTGGATGATTTCATCACTGAAGGGTCATAGAATTCAACATTATACAGCGAAGTTTGCTATGAAGAGATGCGTATAGTCACTCTTTTGAGACGGGTTTACCAGCTGAAAGATTGAATTGTTAGTCTGGTAACCACCAATAAACAATCCTCTATGTGGACTCTGGTACCACCAAATGCTTGGTGACTTTTACAGGCTCTCGTTGCATCAGTAGAAATCACTATAATGGAGAATAACTCATTTGTTTAATTGTTTATGAGGTGACCACACCAACAGTAAAATTTTGAAACGCAATTGTCCTGGTGTGCAATCATGAGTCATGCTTCATTTTTGGATGGATGCCCAGAATGGCGCGACCACAACCCCTATTACCGACTCAGGCCCTATTCGATTCATGGATTGAAGAGCAGGGCTGATACCATAGCTCTGTTAACTTGAAATCGTGCATGTGAGATGTAAGCGACGCCAGAGCTATTAGACCTGATGCCATCACACTTTGACTAATGTATGAAAATTGTAGAAGATTGCAAAAGCGCTTCAAGGTTTGCCCAAATAGCAGCCTGAAATTAGGTGTCGTGAGTGATAGATGAAAGGAGGGGTATAATTTTGAATTCTTGGGGCAAGAGGTCTTATATGTTTCAACAAATCTGCATAAAAGCCGTTACCGGTATGCGAATCAGTACATGTTTTCGATCAAAGACATTGCATGTTGTTTGAGATAAGAAAAATGTTCCATATAGGACTAAATCAACGATTAACCAAATTTCTGAAGACATCTCATGGCCACCATTTCAAATCCATGTGTGAACCGTTACACCTAGGATTATGTGAAATGCACTGCAATGCAATATAGGATAAGTTTCTAATGGAGGAAGAGTCACACCAGAATCTGTGCCCCCTCCCACCAGTCCTGGTAGGTTTAATGTCAGCTGCTAGAGGCTGTCCTAGCTTATTATTTTAGGTTTATGTGTGGTCCAATGAACTATATGTGCTGCCACCTGTGCTATTAATGTTGCAGTATAACTCACCCTCATATTTCCTGGTGGATCAGTAAATACAATACTTAGTGGATGTATATGACAGCCATATTGGAAAATGAACGAAAATACACGACTATTAGATTTCTTGATGCGTTAATTCCCAGAAAATGTCTCAGACATTCTATCCCAACAATATCACGAATTAAGGAGATGTCTGGTGAAATGCAAAATGTAAATGCACAAATACAGCTTGGCATACGCCATTTTCAGAATCAGCAGGTCCAAATTTTGTAAAAGAAAAAAAAACAAAAAACAACATTATACCTCATTCTACCCACAAATGCCTTAATATCTACTTTCCAGAGCCTTTTCCGGTTTTGGGACTAGTAAAAAGAACATATTTCCGACCCTGTTCGCACAGGTACATGCTGAGATGAAGCCGGCGTTCACGTCGGGAGTGTCACTTCAGTGGCCATGTAGCTGTCAGATGTGCATATGCGTAGTAAATGATACCGAAACTACATATATTACATATGGCTGCCACTTTGAATTTCTCACGATTCCAATCTGATGGATAAGGATCCACAATGACCCAACTGTGTTCAGATATAAAGGAAGCTCGCCTTGTTTAACAGTTAGAAATCGCCTTGTTAAGCAGTTACAATTAGTAGTTATATGTATGGGCAACTTTGACTACTTCAGAGTGAGATTTGCATGACATTTACGGGGCGCCATATTGAATTTTCCCATGATCATTTGTACCAGTGATTATGCAGATATTTTCAAAATGAGCCCACTTGAATAAACTTTCAAGTGTTAAAAGATTGAGCCAGCTTCAATCTTCAATTACTAGGCTTTCACGAAAAGTTCGATAAAATATCCTGAATTGAACCCACGTGACCTATTTGGCCTAAAAATGACCTTTAAGGTCAAAAGCGAGAATGTCATCCGGTCACATCTCAATCCCCACAACATGTAGAGTTGATTAAGCGTGGATGATTGCTTTTAACACGCGATGCCATCAAAAGTGTTTTTTCATCTCTTGGCTGGCCTACTATAAGCATCCGGTTATTTTGCCCATCAAAATCTGCTTATTTCTTTGGCAAATGATGCCCTGAAATCGTGATCGTCCGTCAATCAAATCTTACGTTCGGATTTGCTCTATACCGACCAATCGCCATAGCTATGTATTCTTGATTTTTGATAGTATCGGGAGATGTTTAAAAACTTGTTGACGTACAGAAATCAATTTATTCAGAAAAAGACGTATTTTAGCTAGCCTTGAATCCCATTTGCGCAGGGCGCCGCCTGGTGATGGCACAGCTGATCGAGCCACTCGCGTTTACGAGCCGTATAGTGGCAGTACGCAATAGCACCAATAAAACGACCCATGTGTAAACCGTGGACATCAGCCATGGTTCGTCTGACAAAGCCGTACCATGGCAGAATATGAGTTTGGCATATAGTACCAGTCATAATCTGTAGAAGCGGTGAATCACATTCATGACCTCATGACCCATATTTGAGCAAATTAGAAGCCAGGCATTATGTCGTATGTTTCATCCCCCTTTGAACTTCGTCGTATGTATGTATGTATGTATGTATGTATGTATCCGTGATTGTTTTGACTGGAGCGACGCCCACGTGTAATCCCCTCGGTCACATCAAAGGAACCGTTCTACAGCGTATTATATACTCGGCTTGTCTGTGAACACGGAGAAGCATGCTTTAATGCCGCCCGTTCTTTGGCTCTTCATCGAACTGTTCAAGTAATAACTGTACTGCCCTAATATGCGAACAGGGATGGTACGTGGTATACAGACCTGCATTATCGAAGATGACCGTTTATTGGCTACCGTACGAGAGCCCCACTCAGGCCAGTTCAATTCAACAACAGATACTGCGCTCCATGACAACCATTATGTGCAGCCCAATTGAACACCAGCTCCCATACTGAAAGGGTCTTCGACCCATATAAATTCATCACCAGGTCCTCCAACTGCGTTCAAATAGCCATCACCGATATAGCCTCTATCCAATAATAATAGGAAACACATCAATCTACTTAACATTTTTGGATATATTTGAACTATCGGTATAAAAAGTGGTTACCGGGGTAACGGATTTACATTGATACTGAGAGTCGTCTGTCTGGGCCCCAGAAAAATTAGCCAATGGCGATAAAAAAAAGGCTCATAAAATAAACATACATCAAGAAAAAAGAAAAAAAACCCATAACAACAGAAGGAATAGAAATCACCAACCAGTACTATAAAAATAACGCACACGTTTATTGATCTATTTACTCGATATCTCTGCTTAATGCCGCAGAGAGTATATATATTTATCTGTTTATCTATCTATTCACCAACTTTATTTATCCCTCACACCGTTCCGTCAAGCAATGTACGAATCGACCATCCCAATGTCAATACTAACAGGGATGAATGGAACAGTAAATGATACAGTAACCTACGCAATTTTGCCTATAACACAATACTGCATGTATACATTTATCTGCCCCAGAACTGACATAAGTCCACACGAAGAAAGCAAAAGCTCTAGAGAATTCTATTATATCTTTGAGGAAAACAATGATGAAAGTTATCATCGCCGGAAGCAGCTACATTCATAGACTGGAAAGCAGTATCATCCAAAATTCCATACCGGGCGTCCGGCTCGATTTTCGCACTGGCCAAGACATTCATTTATTTTTTGCCATTGGGGGAGCCAGAATCCGGACACTAAGGAATTCCGAAAAACGATTAATATAATCGCAGTAATGTAAATATCAGTATATGAGAATAAACGCTTTGTGATGATTGTTCCGTATGGGAAGCGGTCCGTAAACCACAATTTCAATCAATCAAAAACGAACTGGACTCCATGAACCCATCCCACCTGTCAGTCAACCTACCCTATGAACGTATTGAATCCACTCCATGCACTATATGCATATATGCATATAGTGCATGGAGTGGATTCAATACGTTCATAGGGTAGGCATAGGTCCTCCCCAGTCACGTGACCATAACTGACCGCATATAAGCACGTCACGCGACCACAAGTGACGTCATATAAACTCCAGTCACGCGACCATAAGTGAAGTCCTATAAACACCAGTCACGTGACCCTATGTGACGCCGCATTTTCCCCCACCCCACCCTCAGAAATGCTAAGAGATTTCATGGCCATATACTACTGGAGATTAACCCTGTGGGAGATTGTACTAATCGTACTCCGCAGAGTAAGTCCATTATCCTCGTCTCTTGTAGGTATAGATGCCCACTACAAAATGTGCACCCGAACATAGTTTTCTCTACTGATGGTTTCTCTTCACAGATAACGTCATTTGCCTCTATTGTCTTCTCTGGTTACAATCAAGGGTCTACATGCCACTCGTCGCTCCTATGAGCTAGTGTATGCGTGGGTATATAGGTAGGCATGTCCACAGTGCGCACGAGAGACTCAGCGCATTCTTTATTACTGGTGACGTCATTTGCCTACATAGTCTTCTCTGGCTACACTCCATGTGGTCCATGTGGTCCATGTGGTCCCATTTACCCCTCTCCTAGGGCCAGAATCCAAGGTCGAAGATGACAACGCACATTTACAGCCCACAACCCTCCACACAACACACAGCACGATTATAAGGAGATTTGCGGAATTACCACTACTGTGCAAAAGCCTTTACGGAATCTTACAAGTGCAACTTAACACCAGTTAGGCTATAAAACGCTCGTTCCAGTAAACAGACAGGCTACCGTTATCGCGAGATCGTCTCATAAATATGTGTTTCTCCACTTGAGAACTGAAAATGAACTACGATATTACTGGCTTTCTAGTCCGCTCTTATTATTTATTTCGGTAAAGTAAACCTTCTTGTATATGTAATACATCTAGCAGACCTATTATATGGTCGTGTATATTTAGAAAAGCTATTTCAAGAATTGCCCCATTTTTTATGCAGTTGTCTTCCCACGATTCTTGGTTTACTCTGCGTGATAAATGGCTTACTGGAGTTCTGTGGATGTATATGACAATTTCTCTTATCGGTACTTTTTCAACAGGGGCTAGCTGGGTTGTTACTCCATGTAAGGGAGCACGAGAATTCTCTGTGTTATTATATACAGTGGATTTTCGTGACTGGTGGCTCCAGGTCTCCCTGCGTGGGATCATACATTATATTGAAACATGTACATGTAACAGCTATGGTTGGAAATATTATCAGGTCCATTGTCCCTTGTAAGACGACAGTGTTAAAACGACACTTCATAAGATATGTATATTTTCTACAGCGACACACTAAAAACGACACTTTCATTGAATTATATATTGTAAGCATGTTTGAAAATATTACCAGGGGCATTGTTACTTGTATGACGACAGTGTTAAAACGACACTTCATAAGATATGTATATTTTCTACAGCGAGACACTGGAAACAACAGTTTGATTAAATCATGTGACAGCAATGCTCTGTGTTGTTATATACTGATCTTCCTGACTGGTGGAGGTCTCCCTGTGTGAATGATACTAAAGATGACACTTTTCATTGAAACATGTACATGCAACAGCTATGATTGGAAATATTATGTGGACCATTGCCCCTTGTAAGACGACAGTGTTAAAACGGCACATGTCTGGGAGCAGGACTATTGTCCTGCCAGAGCGACAGTCTGGGAAACGACACTTCATAAGATATATATATTTTCTACAGCGACACTACGAAAACAACACTTTCATTGAATTAAATATTGTAAGTATGGTTGAAAATATTACCAGGTCTATTCTCACTTCCAAGACGACAGTGTTAAAACGACATATATGAGGGAGCAGGAATATTCTCCTGCCAGAGCGACAGTCTGGGAAACGACACTTCATAAGATATGTATATTTTCTACAGCGACACACTAAAAACGACACTTTCATTGAATTATATATTGTAAGCATGGTTGAAAATATTACCAGGGGCATTGTCACTTGTATGACGACAGTGTTAAAACGACACTTCATAAGATATGTATATTTTCTACAGCGACACACTAAAATGACACTTTCATTGAATTATATATTGTAAGCATGGTTGAAAATATTACCAGGGGCATTTGTCACTTGTATGACGACAGTGTTAAAACGACACTTCATAAGATATGTATATTTTCTACAGCGACACTCTGAAAACGACACTTTGATTAAATCATGTGACAGCAATGGTCTGTGTTATTATATACAGTTGATCAAATTTTCTACAGCGACACTGTAAAAACGACAGTTTCATTGAACTGTTAAAAGTGAGGGTTGGAAATGTTATCAGGTCTATTCTCACTTCCAAGATGACAGTGTTAAAAACGACACTTCATAAGATATGTATATTTTCTACAGCGACACTCTGAAAACGACAATTTGATTAAATCATGTGACAGCAATGTTTAGTGTTGTTATATACCAATCTTCCTGATTGGTGGAGGTCTCCCTGTGGGAAATCATGCATGTACTTGTATATGAATTTTTCTAAAGAAGACACTTTTCATTGAAACATGTACATGTAACAGCTATTGTTGAAAATATTATGCGGACCATTTTTCCTTGTAAGACGACAGTGTTAAAACGACACATGTGGGGAGCAAGACTATTCTCCTGCCAGGGCGTCAGTCTGTCAAACTATTTGCCCTCCCTAACCCTGCTTTGACACTCGACTTCACGTACATTCCTCCCTAACACCACTTTGACACTTCACTTCAAGTACATTTGTCCCCAACTCCGCTTTGACACTCGAATTCACATACATACCTCCCTAACCCCGACTAGACAAACTACAGACTTTGGTGGAGAAATATATTTTTTATAGCTGAAACGAACCTGAACTTGATAGTATAAAAGTTACCTAACCCGAAGTCCTAAACCCGCTTTGACACTCGACTTCACGTACATCTGTCCCTAACACCGCTTTGACATTCAACTTCCCATACATTCATCCCTAACACGACTTTGACAGTCAACTTCATATACATTCCTCCCTAACACCGCTTTGACACTCGAATTCACATACATTCCTCCCTAACCCCGATTTGACAAACTACAGAGTTCGGTCGAGAAATAAGTTTTTTATAGCTGAAACGAACCTGAACTTGATAGTATGAAAGTTACCTAACCCTAAGTCCTAAACCCGCTTTGACACTCGACTTCATGTACAGTCCTCCCTAACACCACTTTGACACTCGGCTATTCATACATTCCTCCCTAACACCACTTTGACACTCGTCTTCACATACAAGCCTCCCTAACCCTGCTTTGACACTCGACTTCACGTACATTCCTCCCTAACACCACTTTGACACTCAACTTCAAGTACATTTGTCCCTAACTCCGCTTTGACACTCGAATTCACATACATTCCTCCCTAACCCTGACTAGAGAAACTACACTTTGGTGGAGAAATAATTTTTTTTATAGCTGAAACAAACCTGAACTTGATAGTATGAAAGTTACCTAACCCTAAGTCCTAAACCCGCTTTGACACTCGACTTCAGGTACAATCCTCCCTAACACCGCTTTGACACTCGGCTACACGTACATTCCTCCCTAACACCGCTTTGACACTCGTCTTCACATACAAGCCTCCTAACCCTGCTTTGACACTCGACTTCACGTACATTCCTCCCTAACACTGCTTTGACACTCGACTTCACATACATCTGTCCCTAACACCGCTTTCACACTCAACTTCCCATACATTCATCCCTAACACGACTTTGACAGTCAACTTCATATACATTCCTCCCTAACACTGCTTCGACACTCGAATTCACATACATTCCTCCCTAACCCCGATTTGACAAACTACAGAGTTCGGTGGAAAAATAAGTTTTTTATAGCTGAAACGATCCTGAACTTGATAGTATGAAAGTTACCTAACCCTAAGTCCTAAACCCGCTTTGACACTCGACTTCACGTACAGTCCTCCCTAACACCGCTTTGACACTCGGCTACACGTACATTCCAATCCTAACACCGCTTTGACACTCGTCTTCACATACAAGCCTCTCTAACCCTGCTTTGACACTCGACTTCACGAACATTCCTCCCTAACACCGCTTTGACACTCAAATTCATGTATATTCCTCCCTAACCCCGATTTGACAAACTACAGACTTTGGTGGAGATATAATTTTTTTCATAGCTGAAACGAACCTGAACTTGATAGTTATGAAAGTTACCTAACCCTAAGTCCTAAACCCGCTTTGACACTCGACTTCAGGTACAGTCGTCCCTAACACCGCTTTGACTCTAGGCTACACGTACATTCCTCCCTAACACCGCTTTGACACTCGTCTTCACGTACATTCCTCCCTAACACCGCTTTGACACTCGACTTCACATACATTTGTCCCTAACACCGCTTCCACAGTCAACTTCCCATACATTCATCCCTAACACGACTTTGACAGTCAACTTCATATACATTCCTCCCTAACACCGCTTTGACACTCGGCCACACGTACATTCCTCCCTAACACCGCTTTGACACTCGTCTTCACATACAACCCTCCCTAACCCTGCTTTGATACTCGACTTCACGTACATTCCTCCATAACACCGCTTTGACACTCAACTTCACGTACATTTGTCCCTAACACCGCTTTGACACTCGAATTCATGTATATTCCTCCCTAACCCCGATTTGACAAACTACAGACTTTGGTGGAGAAATAATTTTGTTCATAGCTGAAACAAACCTGAACTTGATAGTTATGAAAGTTACCTAACCCTAAGTCCTTAACCCGCTTTGACACTCGACTTCACGTACAGTCCTCCCTAACACCGCTTTGACACTCGGCTACACGTACATTCCTCCCTAACACCGATTTGACATTCGTCTTCACATACAACCTCCCTAACCCTGCTTTGACACTCGACTTCACGTACATTCCTCCCTAACACCACTTTGACACTCAACTTCACGTACATTCCTTCCTAACTCCGCTTTGACTCTTGACTTCACGTACCTTTCTCAACATGATAGTTACGAAACGTACCTAACCCGAAGTGTCATCCTGATTCCTCCCTAACCCCACTTTGACAGCGGACTTCACATACATTCCTCCCTAACACTGCTTTGACACTCGACTTATTTCATTTTGATAGCTGAAATGAACCTGACCCTAACCCCTATCCCTCCCTAACACCGCTTTGACACTCCACTTCATGTACATTCCTCCCTAACACTGCTTTGACACTCGACTTGATGTACATTGACTTGATGTACATTGCTCCCTAACACCAGTTTGTCTCCTGACTTCACGTACCTTCTTCCCTAACAGCGCTTTCACACTTTTCACATACATTTTTCCCCAACACCGCTTTGACACTTCAGTTGAAGTACATTCCCTTCTAACACCGCTTTCACAGTCAACTTGACGTACCTTCTTGACTAACACCACTCTGACACTTTACATGTACATTCCTCCTTAACACTGATTTAACTGTCAACTTGATGTACATTCCTCCATACACTGGCTTTGACACTGAAGTTGAAGCACATCATTCTCCCAGTATGTTTCAACATTTCATCTGAGGTACACTTTGGTGGAGAAATTATTTGATTTCGATTGCTGAAATGACCATGAATGTAAAAGTTACTAATGATACATAACCCTAAGTCCTATCCCAATTTGACACTAGACTTCACGTTCACTGCTCTCCAACACTGCTTTGACAGTTGACTTCACATACATTTCTGCCCGACACCGCTTTGACACACGACTTGAGGAACATGTGTAATGTTCCTGTTTGTTGGAATTCTACGTATAGTTAAGTTGATGTGATACATGTAAGCCATTCAGGTTCTGTAAGTTAGTAATAAGTTGAAACTTCATTTACAGTTGAAAAGTGCAAAGCTGAAATTGTGTACATATGTTTTATTGCTTCTTTTCAGAAGACATTGGTGATGGTGGTGTGCAATACCTCTGTTTTTACCGGTCCATCATTTTGAAAGGGTTGGAAGAAATATGGCATATTGAAGTTCACATGTGCAAACACAACGTGAATAGACACATTATTTACACATACAAGTTGATAGGCAGACAAGATGGCTAAATTGAAGATTTTTGTCCTCCTCCTTTTGACTGCATCCTTGATTAAAAATTTTACATCTGTGGAGGATCTTGGAAAAGAAATATGGGATTATATTTCTGAAAGAATAAATGCAGACGGCATGAAAGTGCCATGCATAATTTTGACTGGCAGCAATGTTTGGAGAGGTGAAATGCAGCCCAGAGTTTGGCAATATTTGACACCTCGATTATTGCTCTGGGATCCTTTGACTCAGTATTCTTGGATACAGGAGAAGATATACTGCCCACATGATGGAAGCGAACTCCATATTATAACCCTTTTTGATGTTGAAGTACAGGTACATTGCTGCCTTAACGTTACTTTATTAATGGAATAGACCTGCATGCAGGTTTGAAAGCATACAAAAATGTTTAGTGTTTTGAAATAAAAAAAATATGGCAGTGGAGTATTCCATGAAGTAAGAGGGTTGCAGCCAGCAATGAGCACTGCCTCAGGGGATATTGTATGGGTGCTCCAATGTTAAAATGTAAGAATAGAGTTTTTGGTTTAGCTGAAATGCACATGGACATGTTTACATACAAAGTTTCCTTAAGTTGTCAGTGGATGATTATGAAAGCCGCTACACATGTTTTTTTTATCACTGGAGGATGAACGTGTGTTATTTGTGAGATTAAATATTAATACTGGAATAAAACTGCTTTGACAGTCCATTTGACAGTATGTTATTTCATTTAGTGTAAATGTGGGTGGAATGTACATGTATCGTCATCTGGGATATAGATTAAGCCTGACAAAATATTTGAGAGTATAGCTGCTATATTCCATTTAATGTGAGTGCCCATACACTGTGCCATCATGGAAAGCATAGAGGAATAATGTCGTTTATAGACTGTCGCTTTATGAAACATACATATCTGATGAAGTGTCGCTTTAAAAAATATACATCGCTTTCAAAGTGTCATTTTTAGACTGTCGTCATCTTACAAGTAAGAATGGCCCTGACCATATTTCTAAGCATGGCTGTATGATTCAGTGAAAGTGTCGTTATACAGTGTCGTTGTGGGAGGAGAATAGTCCTGGTACCTCACATGTGTCGTTTTAACACTGTCGTCGTATGGAGCATCCATACACTGTGCCATCATGGAAAGCATAGAGAAATAATGTCATTTATAGACTGCCGCTTTATGAAACATACATATCTGATGAAGTGTCGCTTTTAGACTGTCGCTTTAAAAAATATACATCGCTTTCAAAGTGTCATTTTTAGACTGTCGTCATCTTACAAGTAAGAATGGCCCTGATCATATTTCTAAGCATGGCTGTTCTTAGATGATTCAGTGAAAGTGTCGTTTTACAGTGTCGTTCTAGAAAATCGTTGTGGAAGGAGAATAGTCCTGGTACCTCACATGTGTCGTTTTAACACTGTCGTCTTATGGAAGGGGGTAATTCCCCTGTCGAGAGAAACTACATAACATATCTTTCAAACTGTCATCTTTCAAGGTGAGTGTCCACACACTGTACCATCATGGAAAGTATACAGAAATAATATCATTTTTAGACTGTTGCTTTATGAAATATAAATATCTGATGAAGTGTCGTTTATAGACTGTCGCTTTATGAAATAAACATATCTGATGAAGTGTCGCTTTTAGACTGTCGCTTTAAAAATATACATCGCCTTCAAAGTGTCGTTTTTAGACTATGGTTCTTCTCTTACAAGTAAGAATGGCCCTGACAATATTTCTAAGCCTGGCTAGATGATTCAGTGAATGTGTCGTTTTACAGTGTCGTTATAGAAAATCGTCCTGGGAGGAGAATAGTCCTGGTACATGTACCTTACATGACATGTACCTTACATGTGTCGTTTTAACACTGTCGTCTTATGGAAGGGGGTAATGCCCCTATCGAGACAAACTACATAATATACATATCTTTCAAAGTGTCGTTTTTACACTGTCGCCTTACAAAGAGGGGTAATTAATAGCCCAATCTCGTGCTCCCTTACATAGAGTATGGACCGCTAGCTGGGACAAGTATCTCGAGCCCTTTTACCACAAACTCCGTTTTGGAAAGAAGGGAAGGTAAACTGCATAGAGAGAAAAAAACAGTCAATGAAAATACGCGTATATTCCAATGCATACCCCAAAGATATTTGAATGGTCATGCGAAGGTATTGTGTTAGTGCGCTTGGACATTTTACTGACACATAGAACTATTCACCTTGCGTCATCATGCCATTACATTTCAGTGAACTATACTCCATAGGCCTTTGCCAGTGCAGCTTTCCAACGAGACTTAATTTTGAAACAGGGAGGAACAATGTATAAACTGTCATTACAATGAAAAACTATATGTTCTACTGATTTGACTAGGTTCCCGATTGCAGATGTTTGAAAGTGCCTGAAGGCCTATTCGCGTATTTACATAATTCTCTTATTGTCAGAGTTGAAACTTCCTAAACTGTCAACCCCAGTATATCTGAGTGTAGGAAGAATACAATCTGTTATTAAAATTAGGCTTATATACAGCGTATGGATGAATTTTAACATTTTAAAGGACCAGATATCAGGAAGAGCGGAAATACTAACGACATCAAATTGGTATAGTTTATCGAGATGAAATAGGTAAAACGACTGAGTAGGCCTACAATCTATAGTTTGAAATAATTGCCGCATTTCTCATATAATAGATATACTATCGCTGTAATTGTCCCAAAAACTATAATACGACAGGGTGAATGAGTTCCATGTCAAATTGGCTGAGAACTGCGCCGCTTATAGTTTGCAGTGACCTGTCGCTGTCTATTGACGTCAATAGTACACGTCGTACATTACACGTAATGAGAATGAGAAGGCATGCTCACCACCGAGACGTGACATGCAGTGCAAAAGGTTAGCAGACTGTGAAAGTACCACAAACTATATACATGTACCAGCAGGGAGCATATTAAATACCGTTAGATGGGAACGCCGATAAAATCATAGCCGTCATCCAATTTAACGCCATCATAGCTGATCGGGTCCTATTCCACAACATCTTGTTAAGTGTGCAATAGGGCAGTAGGCTACTAAATAAGCAATTTTAACAGCTATCTTTGTACATGTCCGGATATTGTATTGACCAGTTACGAATCAGGAATAGTGCATTCTTCATATCGAATCTCGATTAAAGACAGATCCACAATTACAGGCACGTCACCGGGGAGAGAGGAGCGGGGAAATTCGCATTGTTCGGAAAGCCAACTACGAAAGCCTTCGTGCCACTTCGAAGTCAATATTTATCTCTTTTCTATTTTTTCCTTTTTTATTTAGTTAGCTAAGTCGTAATTACGACTTTGTTAAGTAATAATTAAGATTTTGTAAGACGTAATTACGACCTTTAAGTCGTAATTACGACTTAGCTATTTAGATCATAATGGCGACATTGCAAGTCGAATTAGTGAGTCGTAATTACGACATAGCGGGAGAAAAAAAAATTGACTTCGAAGTGGGACGAACTGGCTTCCGTAGCCAACTTGTGCTAGTTCGTGAGCCTGAGAAATTTCGCCTTAATTGGTATAATATAAGCGAGCCGTAACCTGTACCAGTTGAATGTCTCTTTTTATTAATTGAAGGTTAGGATAGGGTATCCGTATTCTTTATCTTAGTCAAAGTTAAGCATAAACCATCGATTAAGGTGACCAGTAGTATATGAATCTCAAATCTTTTACTATTTAAGGTGGCTGAATCGAGGAGGGTAACCGTGGACAATCATTCGGAACTCCCGAGCGGAAATCTACGAAGGGGACTGATTCTACGCTCGGGGGACGACAACATGAATTTCCTATGAATCTCCAGATGTGACGTGGCTCCGAAGCCCAATCACTCTCGCGGAAGCCTTAATCCCCGACCAGCAAATATTTCCCTGCGAGTCTCTGATTTACGTCAGATATTCTAAAAACTGTTTATTCTTTTCATTCGAAGCACGTTTCAATAGAAAACCATCAGTTTAAATGGTACACACGCCACGTATTGGCAAGATATAATTCCCGTGACGTCACTGGCAGTTCCCTGACACCGAAACACACGTGACCACGCTCTAGTCCAATATGGCGTCAATGGCCTTCGAGGGACATCTCAAACCGGAGATCCCCGAGAAGTTGCGAATGCGTGGACAATATGGTGGAAATGCAGGGAGAGATGAGGTCACTTCCGGGTCAAAAGTAGCTTTCGAGTCGAAGGTCATATCCAATGAGAGGTAACTTCCGTTCAAGTGACTCTCGGGTGAATGTAAAATTAGGATTCGGTACAAAATGCAGAAAATCGAATTTGATGTGGAGAAACGGACTGTATATCAAGTCTATACAATTTACAGGGTGTGTGGTTCTAGAGAAGAATTAACGTGGCCGGATAAATGGAATTTATACCCAAAATATGTGGACAAACCAGGTCAAGTGGTTCGTGCAGGGTGTCCTCTTGAAGCACTGGTAGCGTAGACTACGACTGAAAGTGACGTCTTGCTGAGCATGCTTACTCGATGTGTCGTAGCGAAAGAGGGCATTTTTGGGGGCGCTCATGGGAGTGCTTGGGCGATATAGAGGCCATTCTGTGTCCAGATATGGCGTGCAAGCTCTAGTCTTGAAGCCCTCGTGAAGTAGACAACACTTTTAGACCGTTATAGTTCGCTCGCGCACTCGCGGAGTAGTAGCGAAAAAAGACATTTTGGAGTCCAAATATTGGATACAGAGTCTCGTCTTGAATCTCTCGCCATGTAGACAAGGATTGGGGTAGAGTACGACGGAAGGGGTCTCAGTGTCTTTTGATGAGTTTAACCGATGATGTCATCGTGCGCACGCGTATTCCTCAGGAAGACTGTTGTGAGAGTTGTGGGAATACGTGCTCCAATTGGGTCGTTCTGGTATCAAATTTAAGCTTCGATGTGCTTTCCAGTTTGACCAGTGAAGTCACTGTGCGCATTCACAGTGGAATTGAAGTGTTTGATTGACAGATGGGTCATCCTTGGTCCAGATTTGTCATGCATGGTCACATATTGAAGCTCCCATGGAGTAGACTAGGGTCTACACGACTGGGGTGGTTTTATCGGAAGTGACTTCAATGGTGCGCATGCACAGTCGAGGATTAATAGGGAATGGAGCATTTTGGATTACACATGGGTGTGTTTGGTCGGTCTGGGGTCGATATCTTATCTAAATATAGCGTGCAGTGTCTCGTGTTAAAGCTTTCGTTGAGTAGAATGCGACCCGATTAATGTCCATCAATTCGTCAATCTCATAAACATAAGAAAATATTTCTTTTGTCATTTTCGTAAAATAGCCGAAAAACGGACTTATAAAATATGAAACATTAGCACATCTTTGTGAAGCAAAATTCAAGAAATGATTCGGTGTGATCTGTGTGTTACCGGTAGGGCTGAGGAACGAGGGAATTCACAAACATTTGTGGGTCTGTGTCTGTGTAGTACTATACGCTCCATGAATCGGAAGTGACGTCATCAGAAGTATATAAACCACCAATACTATCGGATGTGGATGGCGGTGGTGATGTCTCCAATTGAGTATTGCCATCGCGCGCGCATGCGCTCGTAACAACTTGCCTTGACGCAATCAGGTGCGAGAGAAAGAGAGACAGCAACAGGGATCGCGAGTTCCACATTCTATTATCCCCCTTATAACATCACACCCAAGCTGGGGGAACCGCGTGTGTGTTTACAATTTACGTATCCGTGCTCTTGTTCGTACATCAGACAAATCGGTGGATGCTCTAGTTTAATCAGAAGCAACCCCATGAGAAATGTGTTGCGTCAATCGTCGGTCATGTTCACTTTTGTCCGTAAGATGCATCAGCGGTCCTTCGCTGGCACTGGTCCATCCCTGGGCAGTCCAGGATACTGTCACAGCAATATGTCCTGAAGCAGTTGTTTTCCATTTTGACCGCATGTTTCAGGGCCTCAATGGGCGGTAACCAATTATGCTCTTCCAAGTGGCGCTTGGTTTTCATGGTGAACCTATGCGTAGTATCTCTCTTCATTTCTAGCGGAAAACAGCTATTCTCTTCATAGATGGCCATGGCTGTTTTTCTGATACGGGGACGCATGTGGATATAGGCCTGCAGTAAGCAACGTGGGTATTAAAAGACGCTGTCACAATACCATATCAAAAGGTGGGTTCCTTGTCTTTCTCACTTAAGCTTCGATGAGATGTAGTCTGACACTCAGCATCCGTCGGTCAACCCTCAGAATCAGCCGGTACGCCCTCAATACGGACTCTGGTGCCTCCATCTCTTCGTACCCATGCATATTCTCCTGGATTAGCATCATATCGTGGCATCTGTGAAACTCGCGTCTGCACTCGGAGCAAGTATTAGCCATGTTGACAGTTAGACGTCGACTTTGCACGTCTTTTGGTTGGGGTCGCTTTTATGCTTTTACCACAGTAACGAACACCATCACCTAACCTAACTCTTCAACGCCCTTGAGTGAGATAGCGAGAGAGCGCAGAAATGAGTTAAGAAATTCTGATTAGTCAAAATGATCACGCGATCTCCCATAGAATTGATAATAATTCTTCCTAACGCGGCGGCGTCCGTCATAACGATTTACAGCCCATCGTAACGCCTTAACTCCCAGTCTTAATACCTCAACGCCCTACAGCAAAGCTACAATTCGGAGGTGACGTCACTGCGCGCATGCGCACTCTTCAGCTGGTGCCGCCAGTATCATGGTGCCCCTATAGCCTACAAGCTATAGGGTTCAGGCGGCATTACCAGTCGGATGAGCATTCTCGCGATGATGCCATTTCCGGTCATGATGTCTCTTCCGGCCATGATGTCCCATCAGGCCATGACGTCACTTCCGAGTTATTGCGTTACTGTAGGGCGTAGATATAGGGCATTGAGTCGCTACGACGGACGTCGGTGCGTTACGATAAATTATTGCCAAATCCTTGGGATATCACGTGATAATTGCACCAAGGGCGCACCAAGATACTGGCTTTCACTCTCTTGCAACCTGTCCCTAGGGCGTTGAAAGCTTAGCATACGCGTTGGCGGGTACGTCCGTACAATTAACCCCAACCGAAAGACGTCCACAATCGTCGACTAGCCGTCAACATGGCTTATACATGTTCTGAGCACGGAGACGCGTTCACCAGAAACTACGATACCAGAAGAATTTACATGGGTATGAAGAGATCCAGGCGCCAAAGTCCCATGCAGATTCTAAGAGCATACCGACGGATTCCGAGGTCAACCGACGGATACTGTGAACTCGACCGCTGATAACCAGGCTACACTGCAGAGAAGCCTGGGTGAGGTCTTTTGGTGGTTATATTGTAACAACGGTCTTTAATTTTCATTCCGCGGCTAACGCGGAGACAGGATAGGATAACTTAGAGCAGGCTTACACCCACATGCGTTCCCATATTGGAGAATAACAACCATGACACTATGAGCAGTAAAGCTGGTTTCCGCTAAAAATGAAGAAATATTACGTATAGGTCCATCATGTCACTTTGGAAGAAGGTATGAGGTTACCTCCCTTCGAGGCCCTCAAAATGCTGTCAAATGCGAAACAGCTGTTCCAGGACATGTTGCCGATAAAGTATTCTAGACTGCCCGAATCAACCATATGACCCCTCAGGCTAGAATGTGGGGGATCCAAGACGCAGCCTTGGTATCTCAGCCGCGCTTTTATTACAGATGGTCATATGCGAACTATGGCTTAATCACGCGGCCTCGAGAGCTGTGATAACAGATCAGTTCTTTTTCAGTCGTGTAATATCATGACTGTCTGTCACTGAATATACCATTGTACGATACTAGTGGAAGCAGATTTTTTTTCAGTTCCACCTAAAAATATCATAACCAACGATGTTTTCTCAAAAAGTACTGTTACACTATTGACCGAGCCATTAATGTTTAGAAGAGTGTATTTGTCTTGTTTACATTCTAAATGCCAGACCAGGTTATCGTGACGCCAGATGCTTGGTCAAATATCGTAGGCATGTACTCGACATGTTGAAACTGACATATTGATTAAAAATACTCCCCTGCGTCAGATTTGTGCTCGTTCTGTGACCGTCGCCTCCTCCTCCTCCTCCTCCTCTTCCTCCTCCTCCTCCTCCTCCTTCCCGGGTTAGAATCAAAGTGTTCGCTCGATGTCTTTAAAGAAAATGTAGGCAAACATTTGATGTGGATGTCCATATGTTAAAAATGTACAGCCTTTCTCCCTTCATATATTTTCATCGAAACTCTGCACTAATACTGCATGAAGGATCTATATATTTGCTTTCGCTGATAAACCTCAGACCAGGCCGGTTCAACCATTTGTTGAGAGGATGATGTAAGCTTGAGTGTGGATACGTCAGACTGTCATTCGTCCGTGCCATGTGAATCAGAATCGATGGAGATGATGCAAGATTGTCCGGTAAAAACACAGAACTCCCAGCCCTTTCTGCTTCTTCAAATACGTCGATGAGTGAAGCAGGACTTGGCCTTGTTTTCGTAAAATGTGATCCCTTTAGGGATTCTGTGATTCTCATACATAAAATGTGAGAGGATATGTGTTCTATAAATTGGAGAGCGATGTAATGTTACTGAGAGGCGAAATCGCGGGATCAATCTTGCATTTTCACTTTCTCGCTTCCTTTTCTCCTGGTGTGACAATGCGAGAATGAGAGAAAGTCGTTCTGTCCCAATTTTACAGGACATCATGGACGCGAAGCGGGAATGTGAAGTGATAACGCGAGAACGTGATATTGATCAATCTCGCCTTTTCGCTTCTCACTCGTGACGTCTATTTTCGCATTTCAAAAGAATGAAATAGCGAGATTGCGACGCATCCGTCCTCTGTAATTTAAAATTCAAGTATTGTCATGTCAAATGTGGCTCTACTGTCGTGATCAAAACATTACTGAGATGCGATCATATAAAGACGACTCGGAATTTCATCTGATAAAATGATAAATCGGTCTTTGATGGGAATTTCAAATATCATTGAATGTTGGTCGTACTTCTATTATTCGGGTTTCAGCTTTAAAGTCTTTCAGTTTTGTTATCATAATTACATTTGTAGATATTGAGTCGTCGTGAGGATAAGAAAAGTGACTTCCCGCACACACACCCGACACACAAAGTATAAACTCTGAATCTTGGATCTACCCGAACTAAAACGGCAATAGGGAAACTTTATTTATTACTTTATTCATTCATACGTCTTAATATGACGTGTTTGCAACATATACATGCTGAACTGAATATGTCTACTGATGTCTGTTTATCTATGTATGTATTTTTGGAGAAGGGCAGGAAAGTTGATTATAAATTGTCTCCAATTCGTGTGCTATTGTTGAGTCAATAAAATATGTTTAAACTATAGATGAACAAGCTTGAAGATACATAGTTCTTGACAAGTAGCGCCAATAAACGATAAAGGGGGAGATTAATCTGCGCTGCTCAAATGCATTGTGAAATATACGGTGGTTGCTACTGTAGCTCATAAAATGGAACATAATACATTTTTTCGTTATATCCATATATATTTAGCTCAGATAGCGGCCATTCATATCAGACATACAATCTTTAAATTATCAATCACACTTAAAATTAACAAACGTACTTTCAAATTAACAATTACAAGCGTCTAGTCCGTCATTCATTATTCAGCCGTCGTCCATTAAAGAATATCCGCGTCCATCATTCAAAGACACAGACATGCACTTTAAAATGAACAAATGAACTTTAACCCTATTTGGCCTGGGCGATGTGGGACATGTTCAGGCCTGGGGCGGGGGGGGGGGGGCATTTCGCCCCCTTTAAACTTACCACACCCTACCCTTGGGTCAAGCTTGCAAAAAATCCAAGATGTCCGCTTTGATGACATCACAGAGACGTCATTTTCAAAAAGAAGCATTTCTTGTTCGATTTTTCGCTCAGATTTTTCGAAATATTCATTTTTGTGTTTTCTTCACAAAAATTGCATGATACGTTAGTAAATAACAATCTGATGTGAAATAAAAAAATTTTCGTCCACTATTCCTCACAGAAAAGCAGACGTATTGAAGAAAAATAACGAAAACATCAATTTTCTGGTACCCCACATGACTGCCATTTCGAATTTACCCATGATCTGCTGCTCGGGGGGTGATGCAAATAGGCCCAATATGATCCCAAGAATATAAACTTTCTTTCCTTGCCTAACAGCTGTTCTTTGTATGCCCTGTATGCGCGGTCATATTACCACTGTTCTCCATATTCCCTCATACCAATGTCATTTCCCACATGTGGGTCTGGATATGGAAATGTGTGGATGTGTGCATGGAAGTGTGGGTATGTGGATGTGGTTATGTGGCTGTGTGTGTATGTGGGTGTAGATGTGTGTATGTATATTTATGGGAATTTGGAAATGTGATGTGGATATGTGAATGTGTATGTAGAAATGTGAATATGTGGGTGTGGATATGTTGATGCGGATATGTGGATGTGTATGTGTGGATGTGAATGTAGATATGTGGAAATATGGTTGTGAATATGTGAATGGTTTACATTTCGCTTCCGCATATCAGTAGGGCGGACTAATACTTTCTTCATAATCGCTCTAATCATCTGAAAGATACTTTCTTTTGCATCTTCCCGCTCCATTTATATCGTTGATCTGAACCTGACCCGTTTGCGGCTCATCCTGTTTAAACCAGAATGGACTTGTACGTGTATATAGCACTCTCTATATATGAAACGGATAATGTGGTTAAGTATGTTAGGGTGGTATATGGTGACTTTGTCATATGTTATTTTAAAACGCCTCCACCTTCGCAGTTATCTCCTTTTGTTAATTTTCTAGATGTTTTTGCACGACCCTTTCCTTTTCTTCGGCACCAAAATAGATGATAGTTGAACGCTGACTTTCTTACGTTGTCTATCGGGTGCTGCGTAGTACCAACTTGTTGAGTCGGGGATATGTATTTAATCGTCGCTATTTTCTTCCATTCAACACGTGGAGTAACAGTTGAATTTCGCATATCAGGAGGAGGGAGGGAATTTGGCTTAATGTTACACTCAAGTTTGTTTCACTCATATGGTGACAGTCAGTTTGGTGGTGGAGGAAGCCGGAGTACCCGGAGAGAACCACCGCCCTTCGGCAAGTAACTGACAAACTTTCACACATGGACCAGCTGGGCTCGAACCCGTGCCGGTTCAGCGGTGTGAGGCTAGCGGTCACCAGCGAAGCGCCTTACACCACTCGGCCACCGAGGGCCCCGCATATCAGGAACCTGGGGTGGAGGTTCATCTAGTGGTCTTTCTTATTCTAACGCTTCATGCATTACCTCGCAAATTTTACAGGTCAAACTAAATATTACACCCATATTTTCTATCCTATAGCTACGAAGGCGTGTGTTTTATATCTTTACATCTGGGTCTTTTTGTACCTTTCGTGGTTCGTTTTGATAGAAAGTTTCTTCGATAGACTCGCCCATTGAATCGACTATTTTGCGTATATTTATCCCAGTCCTTCGAAACCAACGATGAGCTTTAAACAATTCCTCTGTCCATTTCGCTTGATAATCCCTTTGGAATATTAATCTAGAAACTCTCACAGTATGGCCTAGCCGAAACTTACAGGGGCGTTTGGATAAATTCATCTTCTGCACTTTTCTTCTGACGTTTCTTCAGCGTATATAAGTATAACTACGTCCACACTAGCGATTCAATCTCTTTGTTCATTCTATCTGAACTCTCTGATTCATATATATATATGAGGGCGATGATTGTAATCTTGTACAAGGTCTTGCAAAATCTCTTTATAGCGATATGTTTCTTTGTGAGTTAACTATCTGTACATGACATTATTGATAATCCTGGAAACTCTTTCTGTGTAATTAGCTTTCTTGCGTGACATAATATTTAACACATTCTTTGAATAGGCCGTCTATCATTTGTTCGTATATTCACTCCCTTTTTCGAAATGGCCTCCCCTACCAAACTTTCTGTGCTATCTCCGGAACGACAAAAAATGGAGAGCTGAAACTCCGTGTCTTTATAGTTTATCATATTGGGGTCATTTTGAGCCTATTTGCATAACCCCCCCCGAGTCGAGGATCTTGGGAAAATTCAAGATGGCGGCCACGTGGGGTCCCAGAAAAGTCATGTTTCTGACATATTTCTTCACAATTTCTGCTTTTCCGCGATGAAAAGCGGGCAATAACTATTTGATTTCACATCACATTAATATTTACTAATTTATCATGCAGTTTTTGCGGAGAAATTGCATAAATAAAAAATTCGGAAAATATGACTGAAAAAGCGACAAAAAAATGCCGTTTTTTAACATGACGTCACTGTGACGTCATCAAAGCGGCCATCTTGGATTTTTTTACATTTTCTGGTAGAGCTTGACCCAGGGGTATAGTGTGGTAAGTTTCAACCCCCTAGCTCAAGGGGTAAGAAAAATAATTAGGGGGGGGCACATTTCGCCCCTCCCCCCCAGGTCACAACAGGTCCCAAAAAGCCCAGGCCAGATAGGGTTACTATATCCAATCAGAACAAGAAAAATAGAAGAGTTCCACATCTTTAATTAATATATCATTTAGTTATACACGCTTTAACTCAATCGTACAGGATCCATATGAGTTACACGTATGCAATCCAGAAAATCGCCAAAGTTGGTGAAATAAAAGTTTGGAGGGTGTCTGTATGAATGGAAGAAATAGTCAATGTCTCCGGAAATAAAACAAAATAAAACAACGACTCTCATTCAAGTGGGAAGCGTCGGTGTTCACGATATAACCGTATTTTCTCATAATCATACGCGTTGGACTCTGATCTGCCGGAGAATGCCCATCGATATGTCCTTCAATGTAAGGATCGTAATGTATCGCGAAGAGTAACTCGTCAGTATTCAAAATGAGAGGATATTCGGCGTATACAACACAATTAATATTTTCTGACAGTGCCTTCCCAAAGGCGATCCCCAGTCGAATGTCGGTCCTGCGTGGAAATTTATAGATTCGTCTAACGATTCGTGATATGTGTTGTATCTCAGGTACGCTTTTATTATACCTGTTCATGTGGCAACTTGGATGACATGACCACACGGCCCCTAGAACCGGCATAAGCGGTATTAGATACAAATCTAGAGAGCTATGATGGAAATGCTCTGACAACTCGTATATTGGTAATTGGTGAGCTGCATGTGTCGCCGTGACAACTCGTACACTGGAGACTGGTGAGCTGTATCGTCGTCAGATGACAATGACGGCATTTAACACAAAAGACTAGTCTGTAAGGCCCGATGTCGACCCAGCATCAACTTCCCATAATGCCAACATATATCAAAGACCAAAAGGTCTGTACAGGGGGCGGGCCTCGTGGACGAAACGTCCACCAGCAGAATCTCGCCATATGCAGGTAAAAATTACAACGCATATAAGGGAAGTGAGAAAAGGATCATTTGGCATGGCTAGGGTTCAAAGAAGATTGGTGTTCAATAAAATTAAAGGGTTTATTAAAATTTGGCGGAGTGAGAGAGTATGTGAACTATATACCCCTCACGAAAATCTGTACTAAACAGAATGCCATTATCATATAATAAGATATTAAAATTTAATGAGGAGGTTAAAAGTTCGTCCGAAGTAAAGTGAAGTCCCTCTACTTTTGCTCGTGTCATGCGGGACTCATTTTCCCACTACTTGTGTTCCCTAAGGAGAAAATCATTGCGCCGTGTGAAAAGGAAGCCGACATGGCTTCGAATAGGTCAACGGTCAATGTCACGGTCCCCCCTCCGCCCCACCCGGACCAAAAATGGCGCATATTTTTCTCAAACATGTTACTGCACACACTCAAAATATCATAAACTCGATTGCGCATCCACACACGGAGAGCTTCAATACGACACCTTGCACGCCCATTTGGTCCACAACTTGCTCATACCTCTCCAAAATACGCCCCTGTGCACCCTCAAAATGCTATCTTTCTCCTCTACTCCTCGACAGTACAACTGTCGCTGTCTGCACCACGTGCGATTCAAGGCGACACCCTGCACGCCACATTTGGACCAAGAATGGTCCCTAGATCTCCCACAAACGCCCATGTGCCTCTGTTCTTCCTCTGTGCTTTTTGTGCAACTGGTGACTTGACCGATGACGGCACAGGTCAGCTACTCTTCATGACCTTCTCAGTCAGCTCAAACACACCCTCACGCACACCACACCAACTGCTCTTCATGTCCCCAAATATGTGACCTTAAGTGACGTCACAACCCACATTGTCAGCCCACATCCCGAGTTACATCTCCCCCGTCACACGACACAAAGAGATTTCACGGTTTCCCACTACTGAGAGCCTTGTTTGTACGGTTTAAAACTAGGTTATCCATCGTACAAGAAGGACTGAGATACACTGCACCCACTTGTCTTTTGTGGTTTTGCAGCTCTGTTTTCAGTGAAGATTGCGCTTTGTCCATGGTGCAGGCGTAGAGTGATGCCGACTTATGAGACGATCTAGGCCAGTCTTGCCATTTCACCAGATGGTACCTCTGGCCTCGGCGTTGGTTTGTCTGAAAAACCATTCAACGGGGTATAGTAGTCTTTCACCTTCGAGACGACGGACAGTAATCCCATCTCTAGAATCGTCGATTGCAGCAGTTTCTTTTGGAATAGAATAGAATAGAATAGAACCTTTAATTGTACTTTTTTACCCGTTGATGGGTTAATGTGTACAGGAGAAAACAAAACAGAATAAATCACAACATGTTCACCGGATTCAATAAGATACATTGTTCATCAAGTACTTTCTCTTAATTAGATTGCGATGAATAAAGTTAACTACCAGAGAGATGACCACCATGTCCTCGGCAGAGAGAAGCCATACAAATTTTACCCTATCTGGCATACTGATAAAGTTGGCACATGTCTGTGATATATTTCGATATTAAGATCATGAGAGCTAGTTCGAAACCTTGCAAATGACCTACGACGGTCTCTATCTTTGATAACATCAATATAAATCTCCCGACTAAAACGAGATTTGAATTCCATATATGTTCTAAGTTTATGACTGCCAGGCAACCGATATACACGATGGAGATCTCTGCCTTGTACGGCAGGTATAATATATTGACAACCCTTTCTCGAATTTGCCACTGACTGATATGCATGTGCTCCTCCAGCTGGAAGGCATACGACCCTATGGCGTTGTGCTCATTCCTCATAATGGGGGCAAACTGAACACCGTGCCCTGGACGTGGGAATATGGGTCGGTTCTTGAAGGTATGAACTTGAGTATCGTTGCGATCGGTCCCTGTGATGGGAGCCCTCTGAATCTGATACGCACGAGTGTAGCCATTTACGAGCGATTGGAGCACTATGGAAAGCCATCAGTGTCATAACCTCTGGTTTTCCACACGTGGTAATTCGATTTTCCACGCGTGGAAAATCCAGCCAATGGTTTGGCTTGTAATTACCACGTGTGGATATTTCGACCAATTACTTAACTTGGAAATACCGCACGTGGAAATTATTTACCACGTGTGGAAAATATTCACCAATGATAGAACTGGGAATACCACGTGTGGAAATTATTTACCACACGTCGTATTTATCACCCAATCATTGAATTCGGAAATACGACGCGTGGTAAATAATTTCCACGCGTGGTATTTCACTGGGTTTTTCACACGTGGTAATTCTCTTTTCCACACGTGGTAATTCTATTTTCGAATCCACCGATCAAATCAGTCTTTACAGAAAGCAGATACACGCACTTTGACTCTGACTTATCAGTCGTACGGTCGTCGACCCATACGACTCAGCCTCAGGTGCATGGAACTCCTGCACTGCTCAACAAAAAAACTTATTAAAGTTTGCTACACGTGCCTGTATTTTATGAAATTGACAGTGTCCTGTTGCAGATTGTCTGTTCCAGCTAGACGAACACATTCGGAGAACTGATACTTGAACTAAACAAACTGTCGATTTTCGCCATTCTGAAGGGACCAGCTTTCTTTGTTAAGCTCTCATTCATTGGCTGGGTAAAATAAGATTTCGACGCGTGGATAAATGGGAATACCACGTGTCGAAATTATTTACCACGCGTCGTATTTCCGAATTCAATGATTGGGTGGTAAATACGACGTGTGGTAAATAATTTCCACACGTGGTATTCCCAGTTCTATCATTGGTGGATATTTTCCACACGTGGTAAATAATTTCCACGTGTGGTATTTCCAAGTTGAGTAATTGGTCGAAATATCCACACGTGGTAATTACAAGTCAAACCATTGGCTGTATTTTCCACGCGTGGATAATTTAATTTCCACGCGTGGAAAATCGAATTACCACGTGTGGAAAACCAGAGGTTATGACACTGGTGGCTTTCCATAGAGCACATCGATGTACCGCCGCGTGTTCTTGGCGAGGACGAGGCAGGCACGTATGACATACACCATGTCGTCCCGTCATCTTACTTATAGTTATAAAGTCCGAGATTGCGTCTGGTCCAGGTTCGATACTTGATCCGCCTCCGCTATTTTAGTACAGTCGGTTTAAACGAGATAAGACCGGTTACCGGTTTTAGTGTTCAGGTTCTTCTAAAAGTTTAAAGGGCTACCCCTTTTGAGGCCCTTTTGACTAACCGCATGCAATCAATGCCTCCCGCTTCCTCCTTTCTGCGGGTTGAGACCTCGCCGGAGGTGACCGATGCTCGGGTGAACCAGCTTTTTACCAAATGCAGTTATCATCGATGGCTACATGAAGCAGACGATAGCACATCGACGACGCATATCGAAGAGAAAAGACATCTTTGCATAACCGGGTCGGGCTAACTGAGTTAGCCATAACCAACTCAGATAGTCTCGAATGGCTGTGTAACCGACTACAGCCCAGGATCCTCCTATACACAATACATCCCACACATTGAACTTTGAATGACATTGTCTAATATCCTAACTTCACACGAAATAAAACGGCAGCGAATAGTAATAAACTATACCTCATTTTCCTCTACATTGGTCCTTCTCGCCGCCTGCCAACTCTCAACACTTAATAATTCCTCGTTCTTGAGATATCATCTTTTAATCACGCCTTCACGGAGTTTTCTGACATATTTTGGACCCATAGTTTGAATGTCTCGGCATAACGAAGATAGCCACGCCCACCTACACACGCATGCGTTGGACTGTCATCGAACTGGCCCGAAAAATCACGCATGCGCCACGGCTTGTCTTCAAATGACACCGCCATCTCCGGCAAAGTCCGTACAACGGCAATTAACATGATTGACGGTTGAATGGCCGCCAGCTGTTTATTCAAATCCCCGAGAATCTTGAACAATTGATGATAACTTATGGATGAGGGAATACCGAGAGTTATAACTTGGAGGGAAGTGACAAAAGACTACAAGGACAATAACGAGGTACATTTTATTATCACCAGCTACTGTGTTCTTGTATGTGCAGCCGTTAAATCTTCCGAAACGCAGGCGTTTCGGAAGTCAAAACTTCGTGGTATGAAATGTAAAGGGAAGGAACTACAGCTGTGTAGGGAAGAACAGCCACGCCCACCTACACAGCAAAGGTTCTATAGCTAAGATACGGCGTACGTGGATTTACCCCACATCTACTTACACACGAAAGTCTAACCGTCAATGGAGATGGCACCAATCCCGAGGATAATGCTCCGGTGAGTGAAGTACATCAGCGGCACCATTCTCTATCCCAGAAGCTTAATGTTATTCCCAGTGATAAACTATAAACTTGTGAGTGCCTCGACCAACATGTACCCATATCGTGCCTACATCGAAACGTTGTTTTCGTATGACCGAGACGCCAAAAAAAACCCCGCTTGTTCTACCAGAACACCATGTGCAGTTGGGACATACCAACACCGTGGAGAAAAACCCCCAGCCCAATAAACCATACGATGAGTGCAAATCAAAGATCTTCAAATCTGGTCACCAACCAAGAAAAGTTATTCCTAGGGTAGCTCTCCAAGCGATAGACGAAGGTAACCACATCAATCGAGACGTCTGCTGTGACGGGTATACGTTGTTCTGCTTCGACCTCACTCCGAACTTAGACAATGACCATCAGCTGAGTCTCGTCAAGAAAGGCAACTTGCGTCTAGAAATCCACTTCGGATCACCGCTCCCCAGCACCATCAATGTGATTTGCTATACTGTGTTCGACAACAGAATTCATGTGGACATGAATCGAAACGTTCTAAGCCAGAATTTCCCCTAACATGGAGACCAGATCTCAACCGTGTCCGAGAACGATCCAGGGACACTGACTCCCTTTCATTGGGTATTTGCCCGGGACATCTTCCCGATAGAACCCCTGTACCCGGTACCGTACGCCCTCAATACGGACCCGATGGATCGTCCAGATCAAAATTGGGTTGCCGTTTACTTGACAGGTGCCAGGTTACAAGGCCTCAGCAGTAGCGTGTGTGGACAGTATTGTCTGTTTTATCTACTCCATTGTCCATTGTGTTGTTACCGTGGACTGATCCTACCCTCTGACGTGCAGATGTTTGAAGAGTACCCCCAGGACGATGACCTGGTGTATGACTGTGCTGGTGTATGACTGAGCCGAGGATGTCACCCAATTCCTTGTCCTGTGTATATTCTGTACAATAGGTTACGAGTCACTGTTTCCATGTGGGGAGTGCTATCTGTATTTTGGAGGATATCTAGACCTCAGGAGCCCCCAGACCCCGTTCCATTTGACGGTGCTAGTTAGACTCAAAGCAAATTAGGTAACAGATTGGGCGCATTGTGTTAGTATCTCACCTGTACACACACCGATTGGTACTGCCCTCCCCCCTCATATATTACAGTGTTTCATTGTGTGTAGTATCTCCCAACTCGAGCGCTGCCCTACATGCTCAGACTTGTTTCCCGGAAGTCAGGTGACTGTGCCCGATGTGTACTTTCAAGACCGTCATTTTGTTTTGCTATGACAAGTTCAGATTTGTCCTGACATGTTCGCCCGACTTGTTTACCCGAAGTCACGTGACCGAAAGTTACGCAAGTGTATGCGCAAATCAGAACCTATGCGCACGCGCAACCGGAAGTGCGCAACCTAAAATGCGCACAAACCGGAAGTCCTCACTGCGCTTGGGTATATGGCCTGATTTACGCATTCTCTACTACTCATGAAATATTGGACTACCAAACAAAGAATATAGAGAAAATAGTAATAATATCACAATGAAAGTTATAACTATACCAACTTGGTTCTCAGTACCGTAGATCGGGCTGAAGTTAGCCATCAGGGTGAAGTTGGCCATTTTCGAGAAAATGTCCAAACTTGACGAGAAATCCTAGATTTGATGGTACTTGTTCATATTGGGACTGAAAATGAGGTTTATGAGAAGCTATCCAAGACGCCATTTTTCAGTTTAAATGATGTGAAATTGAGTTTGAGGACATTTAAATATTATCACTCAGAAAGTGCATATTTCATACCGGTCAGACTTCCATATTGACAAAACTGACATTATGTGTGTTTTGACACTGTGGCTATCGCTGTATATATCACGAATACGTGAAAACTGTCAACTAAACAAGAAAGCACGTGCCATTCTTTGTCGACATGAATCTTTCGGATAAAGACATGGGGTGAAGTTGGCCACGTTTTGGGGTCAAGCTGGCCACCAGGTCAACTTCATCGCATCTACTGAATACCGAAAATTTGAGAGAATGAAACTTCAACATAACTCATAATAAAGACTCCAAATGTGTTTATTCAACAAATGTATGAGCTGGGTACAGCTATTCACTTCCGGTTGCACATGCGTAGCCCATCTCCCATCCCCAAACTACCCAAGGGCGAAAATCTGGGTCCCGGCGTCCCGTTGAGTGAAATCCTTAATCATGTTCATGTAGAAAGCGTAGAAAAGTATCCGTTGACCTTTGGAATTTGCATATGGTCTTTGTGACGTCATTGTGGTTCCGGCTACGTGACCGGAAGTGAGTTTTGACCCTGTTCACCATGTTATTCGGTATAGTGCACATGCGCAGAATCAAATGTCACTTCCGGTCACGTGACCTGAATCCGAAGAGACGTCACAAAGTCATATGCAAATTTCAAAGGTCAATGGGCATTTAATTACGCTTTCTCTACTACTACGATTGCAATTATTGAAAATAAGTAGGTGCACCTGTTTAAAGTGATTTTCTCAATAAAAGATACATAAATGGACCATTGTGATTTAACTGTCCTTAGCAAGCCAAGATGTTTCCTTTTCAAACTAGAAGGTTCTCAAACACACAGACAAACTCGCAAATGAGTGCATGTACATCACCCGACACCATGTATAGGCCTACTTTTGGATGTTGAGTTAAAATTCGACCGATGGAAAGCAGAAATATTATTTATTGCCGGACATCGCAGTCCTGATACAGCAACAGCCAAACCTGAAGAGACTCCTATACGAACTGTTTAGCATGTGTACATATATTTATATTTCACTAAATCGAAAACAAAGGATATTTTCCAAATTTATGACTCGGAGGGTTCGCCAACTGCATGATGCTCAGACCCGCTAACAGATTCACTGGCGCAATGGACCAATCAACATGGTCTTCTTCAACTTGGAGGCCGTCAAAGCTGCTCGCAGATCTAGTTTGGTTTTATCTCGTTTCTCTTTCGTTCGTTTTTTTTTTGACGAAAAAGCCATACCACCTGCAGTACCGTTCTTTCCAGAAAAGTTTGTTACGATTTGAACATCAGGGTATACCGCTTCCGATGCCCTTGCATGCATGATGCACTGGAAAAAAGAAAATAATCGTGAGCATATTATGGAATATTCCCCGACTATAACACCAGCCGAATACTCCTTGAAAACATTACATAGCATGGTTTGGAATATGTTATGGAATATACTATGCGATGTTGTGGAATATTTCGCTGGTGCTACAGTGGTAAAATATTCCATAACTTTTTTTTTCAGTGTTTACATCACGCATTCCTATATCACTCGAGAAAATCGGAGTCGGTGTCTTGAATTTGTTTTTTGTGATGGACAAGGGCATCTATCTGGGTAAACTAAGATGGTAAATCAGGAGAATACCCAGTGGTGAGTCCAGGGTTTAACTGAAAAAAAAGGAGAATACCATCTAGACGTGACTCTATGAAAAATTTATATCCTGTGATATTATATCTGAGTTTACTGAGATTGATAGGCTACTAGTGATGAATTTACACGTTATGCGAGGGATATGTAATGTAATGTATAATAAAGATCATCACTTGTCTAGCGGGTTGGTGGCTATATATTTCACAAAGCTGACACAGCACAGCTTCGTACACCAAGTCAATTTTTAGATTCATTCAGATACAGAACGCGAGTGTCGAAATTGACTTGGTGTACGAAGATGGTACATCAGGAAACAGATTCAAGGAAATGATACTCACGTACTGCAGTAAAATATTGTCTTTACGTAACTGCATTGAATCTGTTTCCTGTAGTATCAGCTTGGTGAAATATAGCCACCAACCCGCTAGATAAGTGAACGTTGTTATACATTACATTACATATCCCTCGCATAACGTGTAAATTCATCACTAGTAGCCTATCAATCTCAGTAAACTCAGATATAATATCACAGGATATAAATTTTTCATAGAGTCACGTCTAGATGGTATTCTCCTTTTTTTTCAGTTAAGCCCTGGGTATTCTCCTGATTTACCATGAATGCGTTACATTACATACGGTATGGATACCCCGCATAACGTGTAAATTCATCACTAGTAGCCCACCGTATCAATCTCACTCAAGGAATATATCAATATATATCAATAATCAAGGAATATATTTTTTCATAGAGTAACGTCTAGAATTCTCCATCTTGGTTTACATATAGATTGCCTACCGTATGTAAATATCTGTTACCGGTAATAGGGATCTTGGACAATACTATGTAGGCAATCAACGGCCCAGATTTTAACTTCCTTTCTTCCATTTTACCATTTCACGCCTTTTTAACCCAGCTAATCAATTATCAATACCCAGAACTTCCGGTTCGTCCATTTACCTCTACAAATCTCTCATTACTGGCAATATATCCTAGAGGGAGAGAAATGTAATTCTGTCGTGATGGAATTCATGAAATTAGGATGGAAGAAAGGGGGGTGGGGGGCAATGGTGATACTTTGAGACACAGCCCGAACATGTCAAAGATATGAAACTTCACAAATATTGACAAGTCTACCACACTCTCTAAAACTATAGGCCCCCTGCCGTTCGAAAAATTGTTGCAAAAATGCACATCCAGACCCTGTATGTACCGTACGTTATTTAGAAATAAATATCCGTGGCCTACATGTTGCAATCAGGGGAGATCATTTTGCTGCTAGTCGTTTGTCCACATTTTGCTTTGGAATTATCTCCCATCTGCAGTATTTGAAGATTTTATCAAGATTGGAATCTAACGTAGAAAAATTAAATAAATCTGCGAAAGAATCATGTACGGTATACCGTACGTAAGTTCGGATCACGAAATGTGTCAACCTCATCATACATAAAATTATATGTATGTCATATGTTCCAAATCTGAAAGAAATTCGCAAAAGCCCTTAAAAGTTGAAGAACGAGGCTTAATTTATATTTTTAACAAATTTCAGTGCAATCTAAAGGACTTCGTCCGCTATTATAGCTCTCATAGGCATAGCCCCAAAATGTAGATAAAATCTGATCAAATAATTAAACCATGTAAAATTTAGGGCGTTTTGTGCCGTTTCGAATGGCAAGATTGTGGATAGTGAAAAAAAGATACCGCTTTTCCCTCGATTTCCATGGCAATGTGTAACGTAGGCCTTTTGTACAATTAAAATCTTTTCTCACTTTGTTTCCTGTACCCACTTCTGTTGAATAGTAATCGATAGGAAATTATTTGCATCTGTCATATTTTGTGCATCGTAAAGTGTTAAGGCTCTGCAAGGTGACATAACGTCACAACCTAATTTCCACCAATGGGTGAGTGCGATTGGCCGACATTTCAGTGTAAGCCGCCATATTGGATTTCGTACCACACCCAGGGTAATGTAAAGCGTGTTGTAGGACGATGTTTTGGGTCGTTTACTGACCCTTTTCAAGGTCCAACATACACCCAAAGAATCCATGGAACTAGAAAATATTGTTGCAAATACAGTATACTTAAAAGCACGCGAAGGTAAGTAAAAATTTCGTCAAACTCGACACCGTCATGACCGTGTGTTTACAAATTACATGTGAGTGAATGAGGAAGATGGCCATGGCTTTTGATTATGCAGTGTGTGTGTGATGGTGTGATTCTATCACTGTCTATGTACATAGGCTAATAAAACGGTGTTGTTCGTCTCTTTTAATGTCCAACACGGGGTACAAGCGAGAGTTTAGATACTCTAAATGAATATATCCATAATTTATAATTTATTGCAGGTGGCGGCGGCAAACGCAAAGGAAAGAGTAAAAAATGGAAACAGATTTTGAAATTTCCCCATATTTCCCAGTGCTTGGATATCAAGAACAAGATACGTAAGTAGACCTAACACATTATCTTGACCATGAATGTTTTTTACACTGTATCTATAATTTGTACGGTATTCCATTCTCGGCAGCAGCCTTGCTCAGTTGCTGCATGGATGATGATGGACCAGGATTCAGAGCAGCCTCTTCAAATTCAATTCAACTCAACTGCACTGCTTTCATTTTTATGTGTTTCATTTTGCAGCTATGCAGATTTCAGTCTCATGGCCAAAATTACTTTCTCTAACAGCGCCTGAGTTCCTTACATGACAGCCTCATAGGATAGAGAAAGGAGCACAGCATACAATGGATAGTGCACCTCTTAGCATACTATAGGACTACTCGCTTGCTCTTGGAGGTATAAAACAGGTTGGGGAAAATACCTTGATCGAGGTATTATACCTTCATTGGGTATACCTCGATCGAGGTATAGACTAATATACATCGATTGGGGTATATGGCTATGTCAACTTCAGTTTTTATATATTTATGGAAAATCTGGACATCCACACATACCCCGGACTGCATGGATCTTTTAACAACATCTATGGCCTCATTGTTCCATAATTTTCACATCAATTTATTCTTCGTCTTATGCGACTAATCATTCAAATTAGCGACTTCAATATTTCAAAAATGAAAGATATGGCTTCAAATGAAATATTTGGTGAAATATATTTTCTGTAAATGAAACTGGCATGTGATGGCATTCTTCTATGTCCAGGTCATGCGCAAATTGCAGGATTTGAGAGCCATTGCCTAGTTAATAAATCAAGTTTAATTGACAGACCCATAATGTAATCTGCTAGCATGTGCACATAAAGAAAAGACCTCTGCTCTGGGTATTCTGACCCTGCCATGTGTTTGCATGCTAGGAGATTGTGCATTGCATCGGACAATTTAATCTAATTTACTCATCAGTCAATGCATCTACATTCATGCTACTTTGATATGATTTTGAGATGGAATTATGCCATCACATGCCATTTTATTTACAGAATAAATTTCCCTGAATATGTCATTTGAAGCCATGTTTCATTTTTGAAATATTAAAGTGGCTAATTTGAATGATTATTCGCATAAAATGAAGCGATAAGTTGCTGTGAACATCATGGAACATTGAAGCCATATATGTTGTCGAAAGATCCATCCAGTCCAGGGTATGTGTGGATGTCCACATTTTCCATAAATATATAAAAACTGAAGTTGACATAGCCCTATACCCCCCATTCGAGGTACAGGCCTACACCTCAGTCGAGGTATAATACTCTGATCAAGTTATAATACCCCGATTAAGGTATTTTCCCTAACCTGTAAAAGGCTTCACTCATGGTCATCTGTCTACCTGGCCGTACTTTGTGGTTCCTGGATAAAGTGTCAAACAATTATTTTCTTATAAACTGTGTTTAACGGAGCATTAGGGATGTTGGTGGTTATATCCACACAAGAAATTCCTACTCATTACGTATAAACCATAGTTTCGTCATTCAAGCAAATAAAGTGTGTACTATTCACAACCTGTACACCCACAGGGGCAAATACAGGCCTGTTTTGCTACCCTTTAAAGGTGCCCAAATTACAGCTCGTCTCCAAAAAGCCCAAATTACAGTCTTTTTGATTTCTTCCAGGATTGAAAAAGAATTGATCAGATAACATTTGGGCATTCTGTGTTCTGTTCAGACCAGCAAAAATCAGTTTGAAGACTTTGTGGACAATCCAGGGTCTCATAACATGTAATTCCACTCATAGACCTTAATTTAGCCCAAATTAGAGGGCTGAAAAGGGTGCCCAAATTAGAAAACTGTATTTGCCCCTGACCCACGTTTTAGGTGGAAGTTCGATAAAATTCATCTAAGAAGAGATGAACTGTTTTCATTTTAGCTGATTATACTACCTGGCATATCTAAATTGCATCTAGAGGGATAAACATACAACAAATTACAATTAAACGGATATACACAATATATCAGAAATCGGGTGTACAACAGTGCAACATTTTTTAACACCGGTTCTGGTACTAACTATCACATGCATTGGATTGGCATGTTGATGTGTTCTATGCTAATTGGATTGTTCTGTGCGATGAAAAACAGAAAGAAAAATTAAGATTTGTACGCCACAGAGAACAAATTTCAAGCGGAACCCTCCATTTTCACTCTGAGATAACCCTCATATACCTCCAAGAGCATAGAGTATCTCTTAGATGGACACTATCGATTATATGCCGTGAGGAGGAGGGGGATGGGAGGGTTCGTTTTTGCAACCAAAAGTAATATGTCCTCACATTCCCGAACACTATGCAAGCAGTCCAAGCGCCTAACTAGTCTCGTTCTCGTTTTGCCAACAGTGCTTATTGCAGCATTTAATATACTCTCTTCAAATGGAATAAACTTATCTACCTTTATATATGTTCATCTAGAACCCATTGTCATGTTTGTAATGTTCTCATCAAAATTCCAAACAACAAATTGGCCCCTAAACAAATCCGAATCCATCTTGTTTCGGACTATTTCCCAGTCTCAAACCCCCAAACCATATGACGTAGATTTCTCATTCAGAACTGGAAATTAGTGGTAACCTGTTTAGGTTTCTAGCAGGTTACCTCTCCCAGAAAACCAGCATCCCGTCTTGAGGTTTAAAGAATACAGTGTTGAGTGGCCCCATGGGGCTTCCGGGGATTGACCTGGGATGTCGTCGTGCACACCGCAGGTCATGGTAAGAATAAACCTCAGCTCCTCCGAGAGCTTGTCGTAAGAGGCAATTAACTGAGGCACCTGTGTGTGAAAAGGAATAGGACCCCACCTGTGTGGTTCCCGGGTGTGAAAAGCAATAGGACCCAACGTCATGATAGGACTGAAATATAGTTGAAAGTGACGTTAAATCATATTCACTCACTCACTCACTTACATTGTTGAGTGTGACAACATTAGCAGTTAGCTAACTTGAAGAGACAGGTCCAGCCTTGTAGTAAACACCAGTAAAAACAGGAGTCAAGCCAAGGTGGTTACTGAAAGGGCTACCTACCGTGGAGGGGGCACACAGCTGAATCAGTGCATAGACCACTGTACAATCCTAAATCTTGTGTAAAATGTTGTTCTCATTTGGAATGGTTCCCGCTATCCCGACAATCTTCCCATTGGGCAAACACACATTTCAGATTTCTCATGCTTCCTTTTGAGTGCACATTGTGCAATGGATTATTGCAGTGTCTTTTGGTGTATTTATAGGCACTCCATCATACCACTATACATCTATCACCAGTCACACCGTGATATGTGTTTCTGTTTACCATACTCAGATTCACATCAAGTCTGATCAGAATAAATGTTCATTTGAACCAAAACATTTTCTGTCTCCCAATATTACATGTACCGGAAACTTTTGCGGTACAATGTACATCGGAACATGATTTCATTGTTGCCTTACATGCATTTGACGATAAACTGAATTCCCTCAGACCCAGGCATGCATGTCACCCTGCTCCGTGCTGATATATGTTTAGATATTTGTTGTTTTGTTGAGGTCAGAAACATTTCATTAAAACATAATACTGGTATGCGACTTCAGGCCTGCAGAATTGCCAGATTTGTGTAACCTTTCACCAGTCTCATTAAATTTGCTGTGCATTTATCGCTTGGTTAATTGCACAGGCCCACAAAACAAGAGTTTTGGGGGATGTGGACGGTGGTATTACGGTGACATGTCGAAATATGGGGTCTCTATATATAACCCCATGCTTTATATAAATCAACATCGATGTTGATTTATATAAAGCATGGGGTTATATATAGAGACCCTATATTTCGACACGTCAACGTAATACCACCGTCCACACCCCCCAAAACTCTTGTTTTGCGGGCCTGTGGTTAATTGGTAATAGTACATTAGTTACCTGAAATGGTTACCAGGGTGCGAAATAGAAAAATAATTATGGTTGCCCAAGGGCAACCCGCACTACATTTTCAGGTTGCCCGGCTAATTTTTAAGTTGCCCGAAAATATATGTACTTTATTTGGACCCGAAATCAGACTTGACAAAGTATGATTCAACTGTGACAATCTGATGATCATGTACAGACTAGACTATCACTGAATATTTTTGTTTGATCTCCAATTGGCAGTTCTAAACCTTTGTAACAACCAACGCAATGGCACCATTGCAGCAACAATTTGCCATGAAACCAAATCTAAGTAAGCTCATTTCATAAAATTAATTTATGAAGTTATGAGAAATTTATAAGTGAAAGACCAGGGTTCCTACAGCTATGACAGCCAGGATAGAATTTCAGGAGTTTATAAGGACAAAAATGCTATCAAATGACTCATTTTCCTACGAAGTAGGCTACAGATTGCAAATTGTCCGGTAATGAGTGAGTGAGTGAGTCAGTCCATCCGAATCCTTTCGTCGGCAAAATAAGGAGAACCGTTGATATTAGAACCTTGATTTTTGGCATGAAGGTGCATTAGGGGACTGTTACCAACAAGTTCTGAGCTGACCTACTTTTGATGACAATTTCTGGTGATTTTTGATGAAAATCACTGGTGATTCTGACTTGGGCAGTGCCCATCTTAATATAGGCAGGATTTCAACTGGGGGTGGGGATTTCCAAGAGTGCAGTTCGCGTCAGAGTCCTAATGTTACCCTACTTCGTAGGTCCTGTGACGTTAGTCACACTGCTCATGTTAATATTGTGTAATTGCTAATTAATTGCACTACATCTATATAAAGAAAATGTAAAAAAAAGTAAATAAATAAATACAAAAATCTGTAGTAAGTAGCTATGAGCAAGATAAGTTGATGATATTTATACTTTGTTTTAAATATGATAATGAATAAGTCAACTCATGGTGCCCATCTCTCATCTGCTAAGTTAAACTTTTACATCCAGATGCTACTTTACAGGGGAGATAATCATGTAATAACCATGAGCCATGATGGCTGACCATGTGCAAATGACAAATTTTCAATGTTATCGCATCTAGCCTTCAGGTAAATATATATTTGTAGCTGTTATATTCGATAATAGTTATCAGAAAAGGATTAACAGCAAATTTTGTGAACCATCAACAAAGTCGGCCTTGGATGTAGTTTCGTTATTGACAACTGAATTATGCAGTGTCCAGTTTTCGTTACCGTACTTCAACATACGGTTTGCCATCTTCCCAAGACCAAAACTGTTTGCCGACATCAAACTCTTTCAATACAGCCTTCTTTTCAGCCTAACGAATAGTCCTTGTATGATATGAGACAATCGTATCAACAGACTTGCAGACTTTTTCTGTTTTTTCACCAAAAAACGAGGTTGCCCGCCGGACCACCGTCTGTCATAAACTAGTTGCCCGAAAAAAATTCTAGTTGCCCCGGGCAATCGGGCAAATGGCTATTTCGCACCCTGGTTACGCAAATGCAGTTAGTCCACTTCAAAAAATCCCGTTTACCAAATGTAGCCTGTACATGTATGTATATGAATGGTATCCTTTTCACTGTCATCGTAGGCCTAGAGAAAGCTGTCGTTCACATGGTTGTAGCACAAATGTAAAAACTGAGGCGAGGGTACAATGTAAAAGCTACAAAGTACAGACATTTACAAGAATATATCTGAAAGCGTTTTAGTTAAAATTTAATAAATATACCTTGAGTGAACATTTTAAATCTTTAGCAGTGCCATTGTTAAACTAGAATATAAACAGAGGCCCATCACATTGTGATGATCTACACAGACAATGTTGTTTTATTGGTGTGCATCCCAGGAACTATACAATTGTGAGTTATTAATTCAATTTCTGAAGTGTTCTGAATCTGTTTGGTAACAAAATCCACAATATGTCCACCTGGGTCTGAGGCATCTCTTTGTAACTTCCATACAAATCCCAATCAGTCTTGTTTATTGCCTAGTATCAAACTCAAATAGATTTGGGTCCTTGGAATTTTGTTCTTGCAATTAAGTTAAAATTGACATAATTTAGAACATTGACATCATTTCTGTACATGTATGTCCATCTCTGTTTTATTATTACATGTACTGTACCTCTATATTTCAAGAATGAGTATGTAAGGAGCAGTAAACTCACCATCTTCATACACCAGTCTACTTCTCCTTTCACACCTAGTCAAATTAACCTTGATTTATCAGATCACCAGCTCTTTTCAAAATAATTTATAAATAGACACGAAACATGATCTTGAATAGACATGAAACGTCATTTGAATTTCGAGATGTGCATATGCATGGGGTGTCCTATGTATCTGGCCACCCCTGCCTCCAAATATTGAGGAATGACAATAACGACTGAGGGAATACATCTCCTCAACGCACAGTCCTTGGGAAAGTGCTGTTTGACTAGTCTCTGGTTTGTAGATGAAATATACACCAGCTTTTGCTGCTCAGTAGTGGTCATTGAACAGTAGGATCGTATATTTTCTGGGTTACACGGTTGAACTCTCAATTCATGGTGTGGGTGGTTGGTGGGTGCCCGGATTGCAGGGGTTCCTGTTGCTTCAATGCATTTTGCTGAGAAGCAACAAGAACTTGAATGTGATGTCTAGCACTGTAATTGCACTTTTCTTTATTGCACCAATTCCTGTCTTGCATGCTGTCCTCGGTGTTGTTTTGGTGGATAGCAGGTGCCTAGTTCCATGTTGCTTCAAAGATTTGCTTCTTTGAAGCAACAGGAACGCAGCTTAACTGGGTGGTGCCTAGTTGGTTCATCGTGATAATTACCAAAAATATTGTTAAAAGCAACAATAAATTCTACTCACTCACTCATTCACTCACTCAACCAATTCATCGCCAATCGCTTGTTGCCATCAACTGCTTCGTCCTCAATCAGGGCCCGGGGCGACTTCAGAATCAAGACCTGCCTGCAATGTGGTGGGGCAGGAGATTGAGCTTATTGGGCATGTTGGTTCAGATATATACACATGGAATCCACATTGGAAGTAGAAAGTGCATTAATGTACGGTACCGTTAGTTCAAATTGTTTGTGAACCTAAGATACAGTGAAAACCCATAATTCTGCCATGTCAGTCCTTTAGTTTTACTGAAATTTGCCAGAATTCAAACTGATTCTCACCATGTAACTACTCTTCGGGAATCCAGCGGCAGTGCTTGCATTTCCAAGCAGCAGTGCTTGCATTTTCATGGGAATCCAGTGGCAGTGCTTGCATTTCCATGGAAATCCAGCGGCAGTGCTTGCATTTCCATGGGAATCCAGCGGCAGTGCTTGCATTTCCATGGTAATCCAGGAATTCAATTTCCATCAGCACTCTTGCGATAAAATTCATGAGAATCAACAATCTGTATAGAAATGATAGCTTTGGATTCCTCGAGAACTGAATCTTGTTGGATTCCTGTAGTGTAAATTTCAATGAAAAGCAAGGCCTGGTCTCCAAAGCTATCATTCGTATACAGATCGCTGAAATTTCTATGAATTATATTGTGAGAGTGCTGATGGCAATCACATTCCAAGACTTCCATGGGAAACCAAGCCCTGCATTCTCATACCATTTCTTCAGTTTACTCAGATAATCAGATGATTGACCAGTTGTACATACATGTATGCTGGTGATAAAAGCTCAACCATACATACCTATATGATGTGGAATAACGTTTATTTTGTATGTACCTTTAAAAGTTCTCTCCATAAATCGAGCATGTTCTTTTCTAGAAGGTTCCATATGTGTTTTCAAGCAGTTTTCAGGTCAAGCTATCATCAGTGGATAGTATCTGCTGTGAAATGTCATGTATACATATACAGATTGAATCACTCTCACAATAGAGCAATGACTCTCACAATAGAGCAATGACTCCCACAATAGAGCAATCACTCCCACAATAGAGCAATCACTCTCACAATAGAGCAATCACTCCCACAATAGAGCAATCACTCTCACAATAGAGCAATCACTCCCACAATAGAGCAATCACTCCCACAATAGAGCAACCACTCTCACAATAGAGCAATCACTCCCACAATAGAGCAATCACTCTCACAATAGAGCAATCACTCTCACAATAGAGCAATCACTCTCACAATAGAGCAATCACTCTCACAATAGAGCAATCACTCCCACAATAGAGCAATCACTCCCACAGTAGAGCAGTCACTCTCACAATAGAGCAATCACTCTCACAATAGAGCAATCACTCTCACAATAGAGCAATCACTCCCACAATAGAGCAATCACTCCCACAGTAGAGCAGTCACTCTCACAATAGAGCAATCACTCTCACAATAGAGCAATCACTCCCACAATAGAGCAATCACTCCCACAATAGAGCAATCACTCTCACAATAGAGCAATCACTCCCACAATAGAGCAATCACTCCCACAATAGAGCAATCACTCCCACATTAGAGCAATCACTCCCACAATACAAAATCTAGGAGAGTGATCAACAGGTCTCACAAATTTAATAGGAGCCTCAATCTTGTAGAATTCACACTGACAGCTGAGCATGTACACAAATATATAGGATTTCCTGTATTTTTTATACATTTCTATGTACATGTAGTTGACAGAGCTGCTGTTAGCTATGTTACATACTAAATCAGCTGTAATCCAATAAATAACAGCCAGAGCTGTGGATGGACAATGACTTCATTCATAAAATATAAATATCATGTATGACGTGAATCACAAATTGTGCTGCGTCAAACTGGTTATCTTGTTTTCCCCTCTCTAGACCTGCTAGATTTGGAGGCAAACAGATTTTCTTCACATTGAAGCGAGCTGAGACTTGACTACATGTTAGTTGCTGTACTGTCCATTTGTAATAACATCATTCTCTCCAACAGTTCAATTGACATTTGGCAGATTCTCAAATAAAGTAGGCCACTATGTCCCATTTCTGTCTGTCAATCATGACATTAGCAACACCTATAAATTCAAAAATATCATAAACAAACAATGTGCCCTGTATTTTACTAATCAAAACATAGCAACGAATTGCATAAGATGAAAATAAACAGGTGTCCCTATGAATTATTTGTACAGTATTTAATTTGGCGGGACAAAACGCAAATGACATTAGCAACATTTGTGTTGCTAATGTCATTTTTGCCTCAAAATCTATTTTGTATAATTACAAGAAATTTCCTGTTAGACAAGCACTTGCATATGCTCAGTGGAATCAGGCCAATCACAATATGTATCTGTACCAATGTCAGTGTAGGACATAACCCATGCTGTAATATAGGGCTTTTTCAAAATTTTGCTAATGTCATGTCTGTCAAGGGAGTTTGACAAAAATGACATTAGCAACATTTTTCAAACACCCACAGTATCCATGTATTTGTATTTAATACACCAACAATAGTACATATATCTTAATAAGGTCAGGCTAGTGCCATGGTAAATCTTTCCTTGAATAATTTAATTGACATTTGATTCGTGGTGAATATTTGACAAAAGTTTGACAGACAAATGACATTAGAAACATTTACATTTCTGTCTCTCTATTATAATGCAGATAGGGAATGTACAGGGTAAAACTGTTTATATTCACATATGCTTATATTACACAACCGGGTTGGCTTAGCAAACATTACATGTCACAGACTTTTTTTTTTTTTGACTATTAAAGTTGCTAATGTCATTTTTTGGTTGGACAGACAATTTGACAGAAAAGTGGCCTACTTTATTTGAGAATCTGCCATTTGGTTGTGATGATCGGAAACTGAAATGTAATTTTATTTAATTTTTTTTCAAATAGACACCGGCCTTGTTACAGGATGATGTAAAAATGACCAGAGATTGGTTGGTCAGCACACTAGTGGATTCCAGATTGATCGTACATGTATTTATTGTGTTACGTTCCTGGGCATGGAAGCACAGACATCCCATGAAAACTATGTGCATTTTACACACAATAAGATGGGCCAGTACATGATGTACAAATATGGTTTATATATATGTAGGGCCTACATGCATGCTTCATGTACATATACATATATACATATGTACGGCATGGTATTTCAGTGGGACAGCACTATAAAATGGCAGCATTAGATCTGCTCTGTTACAAGTAGGTACCCCTGCCCCTCCCCCTCCCCTCCCTTCCCTTCCCCGTCGTGATATAGCTGAAAAAATGTTGAAAGCGACGTTAAACCCTATTCACTCACTCATGTACATATATTCAAAGGCTATATTAATCACATGCAGCCTTTGAATAGAGATAACAATTTAATAATTGAACTATTCAATGCATGGTAACCTCAGTAGTCCACAAATGATAATATATGGCCCCTATTGATTTGCTGTCTGCTTTCAACCAAACGCATTCACCTCCACCCCTTCCCTTGTCCCCACCGCCTCTTCTGCATGCATGTATCTGACAAAGTTGTTTCCCTTTCAGTAACTGCCACAATCCACACCATGCAGTGTTACCCTACATGACATGGTGTAAGGTGGTTCATGCCTTAAGCTGTATTTACCCTCTGTAACCAATAGACAAGCTACCTGGAAGATGTACATCATGCAGATTTAAAACTGTTTGGCCGTTTAAACCCTGCCTTAACACTGGCCGTGAACATTGCTCCAATCCCCCCTGGATAAGGGTCAGAGGGGTCTTAGAGGGGTGCTGTACTGACTGGGCTGATCAGTGTCCAGGATAATAGGAACTGTTGACACTCTCGTGGTCTGTCACATGTAGGCATGTATGGCTGAAAAAAATGTTGAAAACGACGTTAAATCCTACTCACTCACTCCCCCGTGTCAGAATGGCAAGATGAAAGCTGGGATATTGTTTTTATGGAGGACAAGTCATTCTAATGGAAACAGGAAGTTAGCTTTTTGACGTACGTGTGGTCATGGGTCAATTCAACTCATTGTAACAGTTTTCTAATTTTCATCATTCAAACTTCTTATTCAATCTTCCCTGTTAGATTAGAATTTCAGGGAATTAGGAGGGCCTTTCTGTAGATATGCATCGAAATCATTTCGTAGTAAAAAGGAAATAACTGAAGGACTTTGTTTTGGGGTGTTTCTCCTATAATTTGTACATATATAGTATTCCTGCATGCATGCACAATTGAACTATTAGTCACAGAGATGATGATTGATTATTCTGTTTACATAATTACAAGTTTATATAAGGGAGTTGTCTCTTGTGAAGATAGCAATAAAAGTATGTACATTTAAAAAAAAAAAAAATGAAAAAACAAATGTAGTTCTATGGAATACATGTTGATATGGTTAAAATAAACATGATAAACATAGGTTGTGAAGTATGTTGTCTGGTCCTATAGACCAAATTACTCCTCAGGCCTATATCGCCATGAGAGGGGAGCAACATTCTCTTACATGTACCTGTTTCTCATCTAAAATCGCCTAGAGTCGCCTTGAAAATCTAAGTCAGGAGAGTAGCGGACTGCTGGCTTGAGTTTTCATCATTGCAAGGTGTGACTTTTTTTCATAATCATTGTTTATTAAGGTATACAGTTCCAATAATTAAATCACCCCTCAATTCTGTCACCTTTTCTACTCATTCACATCAAACCGCCCTTCATCTTATTACAGCATCAATTGTCTTCAAACAAGAATTGTAAATTAATAAATAAATTAGTATGAGACGCCATTGACCTTGAATCAGTTTGAGTTTGAATATAAAGGAGAAGTTTTCCTCAACGTCATTATTCTTTGAGAAATTGTACTACATGTATAAATGCTCTGTGGAATAAGGTGTGCACAAAAGTAACTCATTTGATGTGATAAATTGGGATGTTTACTTTGTGGAGAGTTTCTGTAGGTGTAAGGCACCATCATACTTGTACATAAGGCGAGGCTCTATGTACATTGAATGTTTTTCTTCTTCCATGCCACGTAAAAATAGGCAACATCATCGGTAACATCACATGGTCCTCACCACAATTCTAACGTTACTTTTCACTCAACTTGAACGTCATTCTCCCTCAACTCGGACATACCTGGTGGTGGCGCGCTGCAATTGGTTAATGCGATATTAAAAGCACTCCATCTCCGACATGAAATGGATTATTCTCGTAAAACATATCACAAATAAATTATCGAGGCGGAAATGTAGAGCAGAAAACACGTTCAGGCGAGTTCTACTTCAAGCCAAAATGATCTTAGGAGTAGGGTATTGATTGGATGATCTATTTATCACCTAAACCCTACATCCTTATTTGAACATGTATTGAGGGAAATGACCCAGCTAATGGATGATTTCGTGCTGGTTCTTATTGGTCCATAGATGGAAGGAACACCTCATATTAAGAAAATTGGTGGGCTAATATACCAAAGGGTGTTCGGAGCGATTTATCTGAAGTGGACTTAGCATATGACGATTTGATTTGTAGGCTATGATTTCATCAAGTTTCCATTCTAAGGTTAATGACAATTTGATTCCTTGCAAAAGTGATGCGGGTGGGGTCTTACTTTTCATTATTCATCACTTATTATTTAAAATAAATTTGGGCTGACAAAAACCAAAAGAGTTACCTCCCCTAATCCCTGATGGGATTTTACGCATATTATTTTCATCAATATTCTCATTTTCATCGTAAGATTTGATGTGTCTTTGAGGTTGTTGAATGAAATGAAGTTGGCTTAAACATTTTACTGATTTCAACATGTTCAAAGAGGGAAATTGCACTTGGAAAGTGCTTCAAAGTTGAAAAACTGGAGGATAATGAAAATAAATGAAAATAATGAAGAAAAAAAAATGGCAGTGGGTAAATGACATGCGGGTGGTCGGCGGAAAACAAGGAATCAAATGTGGACGGCCTAATATATTATTGTGTGAGAAAATGCACTTCCTGAGATTGAATTTTAAGAGGGTTAAAGTTTCTTAAAGGTTATGTACAATGTATGTGTTGGTAAATTTATTGTCATATTCTGTATCAGAAATGTGGAAGTATTAACAGAATATGACAAATAAATGGTTAAACTACATGAGATTGACAGACCATGTTCAGGCAAAGGTTAAATTTAACCATGGCCACTGCCCTGGTTGCCCTACATACATACCTACTGGCCTTGATGCCCTTCACTAATTTCCAAGTAATTTTATGCCAACCAGGCATTTGTGCCCTTAATTCCACAAAATTGGCCTTGCCCTCAAATTCCCCAAATTCAAGGCCTACATGTTCACACCCTTTGTAGAAGTCACGAATCATCTTTTTGATATTTTCAAACACAGGTCTGCATTTCCGATGTAATGACAGCTGAACAGTCTGCTAAGAATATATTACAGGTTTTGGATTAGAGTTGATTGAAGATAATATGTGATGTATGTTTCATGAGATTTTGTCAAAATGAACAAGTATTTCTTTTCTACCCAATTGGATTTTTATAATTTGATAAAAATTTGAGACAAATGTATACATGGTATAAGAATAATAATAAAGTCTGTCGATTTCTGTTGTGTACAACTGTGAAAACCTTCTGGATTACATACATTTATCAAAATATACATATTGATGAATCACAGGTATGTCCTGCGAAAATTAAATGTGCTTATAAGTAGTCCAGCCAAACTGAAGATAAAAACATTTTATTTTGTGTGGATTTCCCCTTCTATGCTACCCTTAGAAATAACCCATTCTCTGCCATCATATCCCTGAACATGGACCAGTGAGCAGATGACAGGTCCCTTTATATGCTCCATGATAATAATCTTTTTTTGGTTTGCCCAACTATTTGTAAATATATTGCAGATTTTAATAGTGTTAGACAAGAATTTACTGCATGTCAGATCTAATTGCTTTATTTCAAGGAATGCTTCACTTATTTCAATAAAAGGTGTTTAGTTTAAAACATGAGCAGTGTGACTAACGTCACAGGACCTACGAAGTAGGGTAGGCATTAGGACTCCGACGTGAACTGAACTCTTGGAAATCCTGCCTATATTAAGATGGGCACTGCCCAAGTCAGAATCACCAGTGATTTTCATCAAAAATGACCAGAAATTTTCATCAAAAGTAGGTCAGCTTAGAACTTGTTGGTAACAGTCCCCTAATGCACATTCATGCCAAAAATCAAGGTTCTAATATCAACGGTTCTCCTTATTTTGCCGACGAAAGGATTCGGATGGACTGACTGACTGACTGACTCATTACCGGACAATTTGCAATCTGTAGCCTACTTCGTGGGAATAAAGTGTATCAAATATCTCTTCACCCTGAAGACAGAAAAGTATTATTTTATTCATTTCCTAGCCTTATTCCAGAGCATCTGTGCACTGCCATATTTGCCACAGCTAATATAAGCGATATTTCATGAGTTTCCTCCTCTTTTCATTTTGATGAAATCCTTTGGTGTGACGTTATTTGGTGCTCGGAGCACGTAATTACGCCAAACATGCAAGGAAAGATTTCACAATTTAAGTGTACTTGAATTGAGTGAAGCATTCCTGTAAGTATTGTGTTTCTCATTTTGTAATACTACATGTGGTGCATCAGTCTTCCAATTTGATGGGACCAAATATTTTTTTGATACATTTTTGTATCCTGTCCATCATTGATCTTTGTACAATATAATTATCTTATCTGATATTATTTTAATATGGCTATTTTAATGTCGGGTAAATGGAAACCCTTTTATATATTTGCATGTTTTATCTGTTGTCTGATGTTTGTAGTTGTGTATGTAAATGTTTTATTCCTACGAAGTAGGCTACAGATCGCAAATTGTCCGGTAATGAGTCAGTGGGTCCATACGAATCCTTTCGTCGGCAAAATAAGGAGAACCATTGACATTAGAACCTTTATTTTTGGCATGAACATGCATCAGGGCATTGTTACCAGCAGGTTCTGATCTGAAATAATTCTGATTAAAATTGGATTTATAATTAACACTTCAGTATATTGTTATAGATATATGTAAACTGTAGCCTTTAACGTGTATCCTATTTCACATCCAAACATTTCATCATTGACCACATCAGGCTTCAAATTCAGGTCAAATTACCCACTGATGAAGTATCCTACATCAACCAATTAAGTCAGTCTGGTGCAATAACCCAGCAGAAGAAAGAAAGATGTGGTATCATCCTTCAGATTAGTCTGTGTGAGCAACAATGATAAAAGTTTACTGAGGGTGAAACAAAGCCATGACGGCTGTTTAAAGGGTCTTAATTTATTTTCTTTGGCTAGAATTTAACTAGATAAAGTAACTTTGATCGTCATGTGGAAATATGAGGACATACTTTGGGAGTTTTTTTGTACCTCTTGAATATTGACTATATATCACACTTGGATATAATTTGAACAAAAAATTACATGTGTAAACAAAATATGTCTAAATTTCTCTTGTCATTTCAAATCTTGATCCATTTTGATTCCTTGATTAGGGGGTACAGAATCACTGCCACGGAGTGTGCTGGTGTGTCACAGCAATGCAATTTCGATTCACACAACGAAGCTGAGGTGGTTTAAGGTTTATCAATGAAGAAAATCACCGATCAACCGCCATAGAATATAATGTGAAACAAGAAAACCGGAATAGTACATTCATCAGATTGCCGATACCCAAAATTTGTTGTCTCATATATCTAGATAACAACGTAATGTAGAGACGCTATTTATTCGTCTTTGTACCGGTTATGCTCAGGAGAGTGACAGAATCATTATTATCTTGTGCATAGAAGGTGTTGGTCTTGAGTTGAATTACCGTAAACTACATAAATGCTACCTTTCTACCATAGCATTATATATAAAAATTTGTTGTATTGTTGGGAAAATAATGTGATTCAAAAAGTTGTTTTGATCCTGGACAAGGGCACTGAAAACCATTAAAGAGATGTAAATGTATTTTCACACGTAAAGCTTGAAATCTACTGAACCTATATTATTCAATCTGTTTCCTTTAATTAAAAAATTGTGAAATTAAATCGGCGATCGTTATTTATTTTTGGAATGAAGGCGCATTAGGAGACTGTTACCAACAAGTTCTGAGCTGACCTACTTTTGACGGAAATTTCTGGTGATTTTTGATGAAAATCACTGGCGATTCTGACTTGGGCGATGCCCATCTTAATATAGGCAGGATTTCAACTGGGGGTGGGATTTCCAAGAGTTCAGTTCGTGTTCGAGTCCTAATGCCTACTGTACTTCGTAGGTCCTGTGACGTTAGTCACACTGCCATGTATGTATGTACGATTGCGTTTTAGCCCTGCTGGGCACAACTTTTACGCAAATAAACTATTCTATTCTATCTGTATACATGTACAGGAATGTACAATATTTTCTTAATCAATACACAGTTGATATTTCTATGCATATGTACATACATGTACATGCTTGAAATGTGGCTCCGCTGGTTAAATTACTTCCTATTTTGATATCTGGAAATCTGGAATTGATTTTTTTTTTGCACCACATTTAATTGGTCATATTTATCAGTTTGAACTCCCCACTATTTTCACTGATGTCTGTCAGACGGATGGGAGCTTTCAGACACATGTGAGTTTCTATAGCAATACGTGGTTAAGTGTTCCGAAGTGCTGGTCATATATCTGTTAGAAATGCTGCTTATTGGCATATTCATTGGTAATCATCTCCTTCAGGAGTGCTTCTGGTGTGAAATAACCCAATTAGGTCAGTGGGTCAAATTCTGGTCAATAGAAAATACCTGTCATATTGGTGAATCAATACAATATGGACAAAACTGGATTAACGAGCAGTGTTTGGCCAGCTTTCACTATAAATTTTGCTATTAAACTGTTCACTTTGCAGCTGTGCAGATTGTAGCTTAGGTGTGGGTGTGAGCTGAATTCTTATGGTTTTATTGTCCCATGTTTTTCATGTAGCCTGCTGAGCTGTTTCTCATGTTGTCTAGCTGAGTGTTGAGATATTTGTCGTGTCATATGGCAGTACTTGTGCACACAGATCTTGTCTTCAATAACCTGGACAGGGTTCTGGCACCATCTAAAAGTTTGTTAACGAGCTAACACATTCATCTAAAAATATACATTACATGAGGGCAGACCTTGGTTGAATTGGTTGAAAATGTAGGTAATTACGACAATTACTTTACTATGTGACTGTTTTAGGAAGTCTGATATTAGTCAACTGCTCATAAACAAAACTGATAAGGTAGCTGAAGAGAGTGTCTGATTCTACTTCGAGAGATTATGTAATTTCTTCCAAATGTTGTACATAGCCTAAGATGTCGAGCACTGTTTTGAAAAGTGTGGAGTTACTGTTTGTGACATCGTTGGCATCACAGTGCTCTCTTTTCTCTCTGTTTTCAGTTGCCTTTTGTATTTTGAATACATGTAGTTGACAAAAATCAGACATTCAAATTCAAACAGTCGCATAGAAAAGTGATGTCTGTAATTACTTTTCTCACCAATTTGACAATTAGGCCATATAGTGTTATTCGAAATGAGTGCATTAATTAGCTCTTTAGAAACTAGGGCATTAATTTGTAACACAATGCTATTCTATGGATAACAACTTCTTTATTGCTGTGGAGCTGACGTTTTGTTGGAGATACATCCAACTTTTTCAAAGCTAATTTTTCATTAGCTTTGAAAAAGTTGGAAGTATATCCAACAAAAATGTCAGCTCCATAGCAATAAAGAAGTTGTTATCCATAGAATAGCATTGTGTTATATACATGTATGCCGACTTCTAAATGCCTATCAAAGAATTTAATTTGTAGCTTCAACTAGGTCATTAATTTGTAGCTTCAACTAGGGCATTAATTTGTAGCTTCAACTAGGGCATTAATTTGTAGCATTTGTGCACTGTGGATAATTTTGGAACTAAGAATCTGATTGGAATAATTCTTTCCACATTGTTGACTCAGTGACCTAGTATTGAATGGCTGATTTAGATCGGTTGATAGGCTGATGAACAGCAACCAGGTCAAAGGTCAGTGGAGGCCATCAGAGGTTTTGTCAATGTGGGCAGAGTTACTTTCATGTAGATGTCATGTATTTGACTCTACAGAGTAGATTTTGCTTTACAGTGAAGTGTTTTTATGACTCTTCAAATTTCCTTTCATCATTTCCCTGCAATATATTCACTACACAAGTCACCCGTGGTGTATTTCAAATTCTGCATATGGTGACCGTGTATTTCGAATACGCCACAGCTGACCTCTTTCCCCTGGATTTGGTTGAAAGAGACAGAGCTTCACACTCTAGCTTGAATGAATTGGAGAAAACAGTTGCATGATAGACCCTTGACAGTGTATGCCAAATATTGGCGTGATATCGCACTTCGCCCCCTTAAGCACAATATCTTGCCAATATTCGGCATACATTCTCATGTCATCATGCAACTATTACATATCCATCCGTCTCCATGATTTTGAATCTAATACTGTCTGTCTGTCTGTCTGTTAACTTTTGTTGTCTGTGAGGTATCTCCAGTTCCAGGTAATGGATTGCTACTAAACTACAATTAATACGCGCCAAGCAATGAAGATCTATCTATTTTGAGGTCAAAAGGTCAAGGTCACTGTAGCCTGAACACCAGGAAACACTTCAAAATATTGTTACCAGTGCCAACTTCAGTTCAACTCCAGTTGTGAATTGAGAGTACCCAAAATATCTTATAGAAGAAACCTCCCATAGATCTGGCTTACATATTACAGTAATCCCTCCCATAGATCTGGCTTACATATTACAGTAATCCCTCCCATAGATCTGGCTTACATATTACAGTAATCCCTCTAATAATTCAATTACAGCAAGTGAAATTTCTCACCATAAAATCTGTCCAAAATTATTAGAACGAGAAGTTGGCAAAATGGTCCAAAATCTTGCAGATAATCCATTATTTTTTGTTGTTATTTCAATGATTTTAGAGAGTGGTCAAATTTATTACATGTAGAACAGCCAATTGAAACTTGGATGTCTAGAGTTAAACTTGGGAGGGAGTAGTAGAATTTAAGTTGTTATTTAGTCATGGCTTCTGCTGGTTAGTTGTTTTATGTTTATAAATTCAAGCTCTGTTTAATAGTTCTGTTGGGATTATAAGGGTCTGTATGTACATGTACATTTGTACATGTAGCAAACAGTTCAAGCTTATAAATCTCTTTTCGCAAATTCTCCTCTGAACATGGTGAATCGCATCCCACATATCACATTTTATTACTCTCTCAAAGTGATGCATTATTTATGACAAGTAATGGATGTGACATTTCTCTTCTCAATTCAATACTGTACATCTGTACAGCTGCAGATCTGGCTGATATTTCAGTAATATGGTATACCCCCAGGGAATGGTAGAAATATAGTCATCATGATATATATATAACTTGGAAGTGGCTTTGACTGAAGGCCATGATGCTTGTCATTGACTCTGACCTCATATTAAAGCTAGTTGTGGGCACACAGAGATCTGCTAATTTGTGGTTCCTCGTGGATTGGCATAGTACGAGGAATCGGCTTGATGTAACTTAATTCTGAATTCATAATTTTAGTTCGTCGATTGTACAATGCAAATGCCATATATTGATGGCTGTCATACATGTATATACACACATGTACAAATACATCTCACATGTACGATCTATGTGATCAGTTTTACCCCTAGGCCAATCAGGATGCAGGGTCTTGTAATCAGCACATGTATCAATCTCTCAGTTTTACCCCTAGGCCAATCAGAATGCAGGGTCTTGTAATCAGCACATGTATCAATCTCTCAGTTTTACCCCTAGGCCAATCAGGATGCAGGGTCTTGTAATCAGCACATTTATCAACCTCTCAGGGTCTTGTAATCAGCACATGTAACAATCTCTCAGGGTCTTGTAATCAGCACATGTATCAATCTCTCAGGGTCTTGTAATCAGCACATGTATCAATCTCTCAGTTTTACCCCTAGGTCAATCAGGATGCAGGGTCTTGTAATCAGCACATGTATCACTCTCTCAGTTTTACCCCTAGGCCAATCAAGATACAGGGTCTTGTAATCAGCACATGTATCAATCTCTCAGTTTTACCCCTAGGGCAATCAGGATACAGGGTCTTGTAATCAGCACATGTATCAATCTCTCAATTTTACCCCTAGGCCAATCAGGATGCAGAGTCTTGTAATCAGCACATGTATCAATCTCTCAGTTTTACCCCTAGGCCAATCAGGATGCAGGGTCTTGTAATCAGCACATTTCTCAGTTGTACCCCTAGGCCAATCAGGATGCAGGGTCTTGTAATCAGCACATGTATCAATCTCTCAGTTTTACCCCTAGGCCAATCAGGATGCAGGGTCTTGTAATCAGCACATGTATCAATCTCTCAGTTTTACCCTAGAACAATCCGGATTCAGGGCCTTGTAATCAGCACATGTATCAATCTCTCAGGGTCTTGTAATCAGCACATGTATCAATCTCTCAGTTTTACCCCTAGGCCAATCAGGATGCAGGGTCTTGTAATAAGCACATGCATCAATCTCTCAGTTTTACCCTAGGATAGTCAGGATGCAGGGTCTTGTATTCAGCACACGTATCAATCTCTCAGTTCTAAGGAGAGTGATCACTCTTGCTCTCCATCACTCTCCTAACTTTTTCTTTCAAGGAGTTTTCTCACAGGGTTATGGCCCTTTCTCATCTGTCAACAATTTCTTGTCAGGTCCATATCTCATTTGTTATTTGATGAACAACTTCAAAACTTACGTGGAAGATGATTAGCATAGCACCTTGCAGATTTACATGCACTGCCAGGTTTTTATTACCTGTTTTAATGATATTCCCAAGAGTTAACAATTACCCAATCCATATCTATTGCACTATTTGCAGGACAACTTTGAAACTTACATGGAACATTCTTAGGTGAAGCCTGATGCCCGATGTTTGAAATTCTTGTTTTTCGTTCAACCATTCAACTGTTTGTAGGTTGCCAACATAGGCTGAGAGGTCAATTCATGTTTTAGGTGATACAGCTTAATAGTATAATGTATTACGCTCACTTAGCAGACTCAAGTTTTGATATTGATTAATGGAAACAAGTTCACCATTCATTTTCCCTTCTAACAAAGCATCCTCTTTCATAAGCAATCTTTACTGTTGACCAGTTTTGTTACACCCATGAACAATTATTGAATTACTTTTACACCAGTCAAATACAATGTAATGTAATGTACAGTGAGTGAACACTGGTACATGTGCACCTAATCTCAGAAAGTATAACAAAAATACAGGAGGTACATGTATGAAGGTCTTGCTTTTCGTCACAATTGAAGGCAAGCAGATTCCCAACATCCAACTCTGCAGGAATCCATATCTATCCTTTTTTCAGATGTTTATAGGAATCGTTTGGGTTCCAATGAATTATTCCACAGAAGTGCCGACGGGATTCCTGTGTAAAAGCAAGCTCTGGACCATATGACTATAATAATTTGTGGTATGGCCAGTTCTTGTGCATACAGAAGACATCTAGAATCGGCAAGATACAAATAATTAGTATTTTCTTACATTTCGCAGACACATAATGTACACCTAAATTTAGACAGGATCTCATTCAAATCTTGGGGCAGCAAGCCTGTAATATGGTTAAAAGGAGCTAGTTATAGCTGTGTCAAGTGGCTTGTTATTGGATGGTAGGATCCAGCCCCAGTGATCAGAGGTGGTGAGCTCCAGGTGTTTCCCTCCCTGATCCAGTTAAACAGTATCAAGGATATCTCCTGAAGCAAATTAGTCCGATCCGATTTCTAGTGAAATCGAAATAGCCCAGCTGCTTATAGATCATGAAAAGATTGAGCACTCCAACTGCCTGTGATTCCCTGTGGACACAAAAAGTGCTGCCTTAATCATGCCTTGGACACATGTACATACAAGGCATCATTCTGTTCTCAGTAATATTGAGGCCTGTGTAAAGGATTCTATACCTGGTCAAGTATTTTCTGTTAATTTATTCGTGAGATGCTGGATCTGGAGGAGACGACTGACCAATGGACAACATAGTCTGGTCCTGCCATCCCCCGCTCCGCCACCCAAAGTGTTTTATGTTTGTTACAGAATTCCATGAAGTGAGGAATTGCCAAGCTATTGCTTCTTTCTCATGATCATACACAGATATCACTCCGAGATGTATACCAGGAGAAATCATTGAGATTGGAGTATCACATACTTCCATACATGGATACATGTGAAACAGTAATTATCCGATGAACCTCAAGTAGCCTAGATGTAGCTTTTTGATCTAGTGCATCCTCATGTCATTGATAAGGTGAATAGATCTTGGTGTCAGTTGATCACAAAATGCATCTTGATGTTCCTTGATCACAAAGTGCATCTTGGTGTAATTTGATCCCAAAGTGATGTCTTTTGATCCCAAAGTGCATCTTGATATCTTTTGATCCCAAAGTGCATCTTGATGTGTCTTGTCACAAAGGACATCTTGATGTCATTTATTTCCAAAGTGTATCTTGGTGTAATTTGATCCGAAAGTGCATCTTGATGTGTCTTGATCACAAAGTGCATC